>VDFB02259170.1:0-93512 GCA_007258455.2 Sequoia sempervirens
TCCTCCTCACCAGCACCACACAAAACACATAAGGAAGGTCCATGAAATCCACGCTTTTGAATATTGTCCCAAGTCAAACACCTATTGCAGGCCAAAGTCCACACAAAGAAATTACATTTTGGCCAAGAGAACTTATTCCACACATACTTCCACCAATGGACCTCTTCTCCATTCAACCTATGAGCCATCAATTCCTGATATCCACTAGCCACAGAAAAAATGCCTTTAGGATTTGGGCGCCAAGCAAGAACATCCTTATCCTTGAGGGAACTATAGTGTCTAACTGATAAAATACTATGAAGCTCGACACAATCTTTCTCCAAACCAGCCACCAGCCACTCACGTGGGGACTTCCAGCTAGCAACCTCTAGCTGTCCACAAGGGTGAAAAGATTTAAAATAACTCACCCTTGACCAACCAGCCTCAAGGAAGCACTGGCAGAGAGCCAATAAATTAGGAAACTGAGAGATAATGGGAGGAGAACCATCCCAAGAGTCTGACCAAAAGAGAGCATCAGTTCCCTTCTTACATATCCAAAATAATCCCTCCTTAATCAAAGAAGCCCCTTTCTTGAGAGTCCCCCAAATTACTGATCCACTTCCCACCAGAGGATAACGAGGAACCTCCTCCTTTGGGATCCCAGGAAGATACTTATGAAGTAGAATTCTAGCCCATGGTTGATCTTGCTCCACACACCATCTCCAATAAAGTTTTGCAGCCAAAGCCATCCCAGATAAAGTCGATTTCCTCAAACCCATACCACCCAACTATTTAGGAGAGCACACAATATCCCATCTGACAAGGCTCCATTTAGAAGAAGACAAGTTTTCGGCCCATAAAAACTGCCTTGCCAAGGAATCCAATTCCTTAACAAAGCCCATCGGAGCCACCTACAACATACATCTATACAAGGGAAGAGCCTGAACCACAGATTTAAGCAACTGAACACGCCCAGCAAAGGAAAGCCATCTATGAGTCTAGTGATTAACCTTCGCTCGAAATTTATCAAAAATATGCTGCCAAGAATCTCTAGGGAGCTTACCAGAAGAGATTGGAATACCCAGATAAGTCAAAGGAAGAGAGCCTATCTAAAACCTCATAATAAAAGAAATTCTCTGTTGAATAGGTCCAGGTGTATTAAAAAATAAGATGGATGACTTATCTTCATTAATTAATTGACCTGAAGCAGTGAGATAAACATCCAAAGCCTTACGAAGATTAGTAGCCTCCCTGATTGTGGCCATACCCATCAGGGCAGTATCATCCACAAATTGTAGGTGTGACTGAGGAGGCAGCTCATTGCCCCACCTCCACCCTTGGATAACCCCTGACTCAACGTTACTTTTCAACAATCTCCCCAACCTTTCAGCAATAAGAAGAAAGAGATAAGGGGAAAGAGGGCCCCCTTTCCGAAGACCACGAGAAGCTCCAAAAAGCTCAGTGTGCTCCCCATTGATTAAAACAGAGAAGGAGGTAGAAGTTACACAACACATAACCCACTGAATCCAGTCCTTAGCAAATTCGAAGGCCCCAAGAATATTCCAAAGAAATGACCACCGAACTCTATCATAAGCCTTAGCCATATCAAGCTTGATAAAGATTGCCCTAGCTTTTGATGTAGCCATAGAGTGGATAGTCTCTGTAGCAATAACAACTCCATCCAGAATTTTTCGGTCAGCCACAAAGCCTCCCTGCTCCTCAGAGATAAGCCATTTAAGCCATTTCTTCAACCTTTTAGCAATCACCTTAGAGATAATCTTATAAATCACATTACAAAGGGCAATGGGACAAAATTGGCTTAACTGATCTGCCCCATCACGTTTTGGGATGAGGGCAAGAAAAGTGGAGTTCAATGCACGAAGCATCTGTTTATTCCTCTGAGATTCCTGGACCACCTCTAATAAATCAACCTTAATAATATCCCAAAATTCTTGAAAGAATTCAATCGGAAACCTGTCAAGACCCGGAGCTTTCCCTTTCTTCATATGGAAAACAATCTCCTCCAACTCCTCCAAAGAAATATAACACATAAGATTATCATTCATTTCTCTAGTAACAAGTTAGGGAATGCAAGAAAGAACTTGAACTTCCTCAACAAAACCCTCTTAAGTGTCCTCCCTAAAAAGAGAAGTAAAATACTGCATTGCCTCTCTAGATATCTCCTGTAAGGAGGAAAGTTGTTCTCCCCTATCATTCACAAGCACTGGAATAGAATTACCATGCCTCCTTTCCTTCACCGAATTGAAGAAGAAGGTGGCATTTTTATCCCCCTCTTGAAGCCACTCCACACGAGCTTTTTGTTTCCAGTAAATTTCTTCACGCATTTCACATTCTTCCAAGAATTTTAAGGCCATAGCCTCTTCCTGAAGCAATGCTTCTGACAAATCATTCTCCCTGATTTCCCTAGTTATATTATCTAACTTAGATTGAGAAATAGCTTTTTCATGAAAAATGTTCCCAAAACACTGGCGATTCCAATACTTAAGTTGGTATTTAACATATTGCAATAGCTTGGAAAAAGTATACATAGCTGTGCCATAGGCGGGCCTACCAATCCTCCACCAGTGAGCAAAATAGTCCTGTAAAGAGGGATCATGCAACCACATAAGTTGGAACTTGAAAGAAGGAGATCGAGCCACCCGAGCAGAGGACACCACTAACTTAATAGGCCAGTGATCCGAACCCCGCCAATCCAAAATCTCTGAACAAGTAGACCAACCACCACCAACCCAAAAACAGGAAACTAGAAAGCGATCAAGTCTTTCCGCAATGCACTTCTCCCCGATTCTCCGGTTGTTCCAGGTAAACTGTCCATTTCTAGGCTTGATATCCACCAGGTTCAAAGCCGATATGTTATCACGAAGCAAGAAAGCAAAAGGTTCCAATCTTGCTATACCACCCTATTTCTCAGCCAACTCAATAATTGCATTGAAATCTCCAGCCATAATCCAAGGGCGATAAGGCATCATACTTCAGATAAACCTTAAATGGGACCATAAATATTGCTTACCCAAAAGGTTGGTAGGAGCATAAATGTTGGAGAGGAGGATAGTTTCCCTAGTCTCAATGCTTGTAGCGATCAAAGACATCCACCAGAGAGGGTGAATCCTCAAAGGATTCCAAAGGCAAGCCACACCCCCAGCAGTACCATGAGCACCAATACACTAGCAATCACCTCTACTCCACAACTTAGATGATAAACTAGTCATGCTTTCAACATATAACTTTGTCTCCTGTAAAAAAAGAAAATCAGGAGAGTGAATTCGCACCAAGTCTCGAACAGCTTTTTGTCTAGGGCCACTGTTCAAGCCCCGTACATTCCAAGAGAGAATGATCATTTTGGAGGATTAGAAAAGTGGGAGTCAAGAGTTTTGACAACTCCACTAAAGTCTCCCCCATTAGCTTGATTTTCTCAAAATATTTCTTTCTTCCAGTCTTGGAAGGCTTCTCAATAGTCCCTTTCTTGAAGTTTTTCTGAAGAATACCCAATGCAGGAGAAGCCTTGCTTCCTTTTGCTGCATCAGGAACTCTTTTCGAAGGAAGACTAGTTGGTTCTCCCACCATCAATGGCGCAATAATCATAGACTCAGGTTCCCTAGAATTCCCCAAACTTTGATCTGTGTCCATTTGCAAGGCCCTCTCTATCTGTGGAATTTGAATTTCCTCTGTGACAATGTCTTCCTGAACCTCTTCCATAACACTCTGGCCCATTCCCAACATACCAGGGTTCACCTCCTGTAGACTGAGATCATCCAAAACCTCAAATCGGTTAAAGGTATCTCCCTCTTGTCTTTCCTTAAATGTTCTCTTCTGACCCCGATTCTTATTGCGAACTTTAGCTGGAATAAAACCCTCACCACCTGCAACCTCACTAGACATAGGCACTTTTCCTTTGTCACCCCTCAGAGGGTTACGAGGGAGTTGAGATGACTGAGTCTCTGGTGGCTTAGATCTTGGGAATCTTCTCTGAAGATGGCCATATTCATGGCACAGACGACAACAAAATGGCAGTGTTTCATAGTCTAACTGTTGAACCCAAGAATATGAACCCGCCCTAATTTCTAAGGAATCAAGAAGAGGGTTACTTAAATCTAATTCAACACAAATGTGAGCAGAAGTCATTACCTTTCTTTCCCTCGTTTGTTGAGAGGCGCCCACAGGTTTACCCAATAGCGCAACCACATTGTGCAAGATATCATTATGCCAACACTCCATAGGAAATCTGGGGAGACACACCCAAATAGGAACACAATTCAGTAGTTCCTCTGAAGGATTGAAACCTGCATGCCAAGGTTTCATAAAAAGACCAACCTGATTGTGGAAATAAGGTCCACCCTCAAAAACTTTGTTCCGATCTACCATGCAATTGAAAACCACCATGAAGTAGTTGTTTGCCAACAACATAATGTCCATTTCCCCCTCAGGAGACCAAGTGCACTGCGACCATGACTCCAAAATTGAAGTGAAACCCTCATGCCCACGAATTTGCAAAGCAAGGCATGCTTCAAAAAATATTCAATGTCCTCAGCAATGGATTCTGGCTGAATCTCCAAAATGGGTCTCTCCTTAGAGCATTCTAGGCAACCGTTCACCTTCAGAATTCGAGATCCTCTTGTAGGCACAAAACCTCCATCTCCAGCATCATTGGAAAATAAACTATTATCAAACATTCTTGTCTTTTGCTTTGGGGAAGAAACCCCAATGGTAGCACGAAAGTTCAAAGGGGATTTTTCCCCAGAAGTCTCGCCTTGAGCCATAACCATAGGCGAAAGCACACTCTACATAAACCAAAGAAGAAGAAAACCAACAAAAGAAAAGTTGAAACTACAAACACTAAGAGATAGAAAGCCAGCCCCAACCCCGTCCGACAGCCACAAACCACAACCCGAACACCTGAAAAGGCCCAACCCCACATCCAACTCAAAAACAAGAAGCAAATAATCTCAAGATCGGGCACATGCAAGAATGAAAGGCCCCTCATGCAGGCCACAGCCTGTATAGACCAACGCTCTCCATCGCCCTTCCGCACAACCTTTAGTTGAAAAGCCAATTGTCTTGTTATTTAATCATATGAGTTAAATAATTAAATTACTTAGTCTATAATCATATGAGTTATTTAAGAGGAGTGATATATTTAACTAATTAAATTGAAATAAAACATATTAAATTAATAAAAAGAAGTAAAACAAGAAGCATTTTTAGAAGCAAAACAAGAAGCATTTTTAGAAGCAAAAAATGAAGCAAAACAATAAGCATTTTTAGAAGCAAAAAATGAAGCAAAATAAGAAGCATTTTTAGACACAAAAAAGGAAGCAACAATGGAAGCAAAATTAGAAGCAATCTTGGAAGCAAAATTGGAAGCAAAACCAGAAGCAAACGTGGAAGAAAAATTGGAAGCAAAAGTGGAAGCAAAAGGGGAAGCAAAACTGGGAGCAAAATCGAAAGCAAAACTGGAAGCAAAACCGAAAACCTAATTGGGCGCTAATTTAGGCACTATTTTTGATGTTATTTATGACGCTATTTCTAACGCTATTTTAGGCATAAACATAGGTGTTATTTTTGGTGCTATTTCATGGCACTGTTTTAGGCGCTAACAAGGGTGCTGCAATTTTTCGGTGCTAATTTTGGCATTAATTCTGGTGCCAAATTTGACGTAAACGTTAGCGCCGAGATGATCATGCTTGTTTGTGCTGAGCTTGGCACCAGCTAGCTCGCCCAATTCGTGGATTGAAATACACTAAAATCCGACACTATTTTAGGCGCTATTTGCCTGTTCTGCTGTAGTGACTATGGGATCATGTTAGAAATATTAGATCTCTGACTTCTTTGTTCCTGTGGATTGTGGTGTGGTACTTTAATGTTGTTTCTTTCCTTGAAGAGAAACGTTGTGGGATTTCTAGGCTTGACCAGTCTGCTTGCCTCCTTAGGGATAATATTGATTTTTTGATTTTAGTTGATGTGAATCCAAACAATGTATTTTAACTTGGAATAACATGATATGTGGGAAGAATAGTATATCTGAGAAGTTGGATTGTTTTCTAGTTTCTTGAGTTTGGGTGGGGGATAGGTAGTCCACCTACTCATAGATTTTGGTATGGAAAGAGTTAGACCATTGGCCAATTAAGCTTTATGCTTTTGCTTCCAAAGTCCCTAAGAACCCATCTTTCAAGTTTCAACTTATGTGGTTTTAGGATTCTTCTCATCATGACCTTATGGCTGAATTATGGCAATAGGGGAAGCCTGCTCATGGTGGGGCTATGTATTCCTTTGCCAAAAGATTACAATATGTGAAGTAAACGCTCAAGAAGTGGAACAAACAATGTTTTAGTAATCTTAATCTCAACAAAATGTTAGCTTGTTGATGGGTGTTTTTGCACTTCTCAACATAGACAACACACAAGTGTGATGTCTCTCTTGAAAGGTGAAAATCAACAACTGAGTTTTAAAAAATCACCTCAATGTTTCTCGGGTGTCAGATCATGACTTAGAGAAAATAGCTCAGTTGATTGATCTGATTTGCTGGTAATCACAAGGGTCCTTTATGGTTCACAAAGCATGGAAGTTTTAGGTCTCTCATGCGAGTTTCAAAGTTCTGGAAATGATGAACAATGACTATAAATTCAAAATAACAAGCTGAAACCCAATTTAAACATTAGATTTGATAATATGGTGATGCTTGGAATCCTAAAATAACTCAAATTTAAAGGAAATATCAAAAGGTGATAGGGTTTAGAAATCTATTCTAACTCTAAACTATGAATAGCAACAATAACCAATGCTATAGTAGAAAGACTCCCACAACCAAGTCTTTCTTAACCAAGAGAAACCTATAGTGCCACAAAACCAGTGCAATATTCTAAGGCTCTTTGTAGATTTTTAGACTGTGTCATTCACCCATTTGGCATGAATAAATAGTTGAACTTAGGTGCAACAAACGAACAAGCTTAGACTAGATTTACAAAGTGTTATATCATCAATAAACCGCAAAAAACATGAGATGGAAGTGCATCAAATACTGTAACAAACAACCATCATTAAAGTCATTCAAGAAACTAACAAGTTGAAATAAACATGGAGGCTGAATCATGCATGCACAATGAGCAAGCTCAAAGAAAACACCTAACTTCAATGCTTCCTTCTATTGCCTCAAAATGCCCTTTTACAACAATTCATCTCTCCTTTTGAAAATGAGAGGAAGCCCTTATTTATAGTTTTCAAAAAGTAGAATGAATGATCAAGATTGTTTTACAATGAATGGATCAGATTCATTCTAGTTTAGGGTTCACATCAAGTCCAAGATGAGTACAAAATTTACAATATAAAATAGGCAACTTTTGTCTTTTCCCTATTTTGTCTTGTAGCCTATTTTGTTTTTAGCTAGAAACTATTAAAATATGTCTTTTGCTGATACATTTCCAACATTTTTTCATCCAACCAAGTGAATCTCATTATAGATTTGCATCGCTAAGAAGCGAAAACCTCCTCCTTGGTCTCGATGGATAGGTCCTCATCGAAAAAAAATAAAATAGCCCCCTCTTTTCTCTCTCTTCTAGAGTCATCTTTTAGATTCATCAGCTTGGATTCTTGGGTAAGTCCTCACTGAATATTTGAGTTAAGTTTGAAATATTTCAGACAACATAATCCTTGGGGATTATCCACACATAAGCTAGTTCTTTTGATGATCCTGGGATATATGTATTTGAAAAAGAATACCCCTTCCTCCTTTTCCCCGGGACTCCCACCTTACGAGTTTGTAGTTCAAAATCCTCTTAGCAGCATCTTGTGTTCATAAGCAGGTCCCTGATGAACTTTTGATTCAATCGTCGTTCCTTATAAAATTGACCTACACAATGTAAAAGTATAAATTAAATCCATCATACTTCACAAAATATTACGTAACATTCGGAGCATGGAGACTTAAATATTTATTATGGGTGAATTATACAATATACCACCACTCACAATAATACTACTGCAAATGAGACCCTATATAAATCCTTCAAATTACCCATGATAGCCATTTAATAAGGGTGACTTTATTCATGAAGCTTTAAGTTTTACCAACCCATTAAAAGACTCTTGATTAATCCCTTTTATATCTTATGTAAAATATTTTATACTAACTTTCTCCCTTCTCAAGGAAGCCTTCTGAACACGGTGTTTTTTCGAACCATACTCCCCTATTTAATTTAAAACACACATCTTATTATTAAAGTGTCCCCGTTTCAAGATCCCAAGTAAAGGTTATAAATGACGTGGAGAATCTCGTGAAGCTGGTGGAGAGCACCTGAGTGCGGGAATGTCAATGAGGGAATCTATAGTGCGAGAAGCCCAGTGGATAATATCGTTCAGACGACATAATGGGAAATAATTCCTGCAAGATGCGAAAGATGGGGCATGTAAAACCATAATGAGAATTCCAGAAAACGATGATGAGAAAAATATTTCGTAGCACGCACTTCCGTAAACATGTACCTCCTATCAAAGGATGAAGATAATTTTAAACATGTCAGTAGCTTTCATTTCACAAATTCCTTCATTTGTAAATGTCTTACTGATAAAACCGATGAATTGCAGCTCTTCAACGCTAACGATCACAGCCCAAGATTCAAGCTCATGGTCGAGGGGATGACGAGCAACCGTGCCAACACGCAAAGCCACAACCTTCACAATAATGTGCCCACAACAAAATTTCACCTATTTTTTGATGGTCCTCCACACTTCATATCATAAATCAACTTTTACTTGCTTCAGAACCATCTGTATGGAAACGATAGGGTGTGGATACAAGAGCCTACTCACTGCTACCAACAATGAGGTCATTGCAGTTGACTTATGAAACCACTTCAATCCTTGAATCCAACCACGTCAAACGCCTCCCGTTGAGAATCTAGCAGGCTTCCTTTCATGCCTTCGGTCCTTCTAAATCAGCGAGGGAGCATATTTTTCTCGGGCTCGAATGAGGCTATCTAAACAGATCATCATCATGCAGATTTTTACACTATCCGCCCCTCAAAGCTTCAAGCTGTCGTGTTGTTGTATATGTTGTTGAACACCCAAGTAAGACAAAAAAAGAGAGTCTACGGGAACAAGGTGTGGGAGCCATGCGTGAATGTCGTGTAAGAATGCCGCTCTGGACGACGGGGGAGGCAGTGGCTTTCACAACTTGAAATTTTGCAAACCTTTGAACCAAAAGTGCAACTAATGATGTGAGTCTCAAAGGGTAATCACCTGGAAGCATGGCATATTAATTATGGTAGTCTTGTCTTAAAAAGAAGAAGCCTGCAGCTGGATAATGACTGCCATATCTCAAACAAGTCTGAATACTTCCCACATAACCTCCATCGAAATTGATCTAGGATTACCAAGACACAGAAAGAATGCGAAAATATGACGCCCATATGTGTTTACTCATATTGAAAGCTGATCCATCTTCATGTATTGAATTTACTGCTAATAATGAGCTCACTACCACGTGAGACTTGGAGTAAATCGGTGAATGCATGATCTCCGCAATGAAAGCACCGCCCCATCACCATATTTCACTTTTCCTGGGTCAATGCCAAAGAAGCAATTGCGCAAACATAAGATCATATCATGGGCTCTGATCGTTTTGAATGTTTCAGCTTTTTTCTCGACGCACATTACTTTTACGCAATTAGCAGTTTATAACGCAATTTAATTTTGCTTAATACCACGATATGTTCTAAGCATGAACACGATGAAAGTATGTGGAAAATGAAAATGACGTGGCCATAAGGTTAGCTCGCAGAGCACCAAGTTCCGTAATCCCACTATTTGGTCAACCTAAAGCTTCATACAAGGTACTTATCATCGAATGAAAATAATTTTATGCACAGGCATCAATTCCCACTCGAGTAGGACAGTTTATTCGCCATGCAACATTTTACCCATTTGATAGTATTTGTAGAAAATGCATATCATTCACGCGGTCAAATACCAAACCAGTCAAGATTTTGAATATAAATCTAAGTGTCATCCCTCATTGAATTCAGCATTCACCTTCAAAATCAATCCCTTAGTCCATCATCAATACACAGTTCTCACCTACCCGCCACATATTGCATCACGAGCCTCTTAGCTACCCATGGTTTTTTGCTTTAAAATGGAGGTGGCACCAATTGGAATACACTCGCCATCCGTGGTGGATTCATAGTCCTTAGATCTTTGATTACTTCTTCACGGTGCTAACGGTGAACGATTTTGAATGAACCACATGCGGAAAAAAAGATGCGGGAATCCATTGCAGGTGAGCCATGGGTCCAAGCCCTTTGCGGGAAAAATATGCGGGGATGCCGTGCGGGAAGACCATTTGGAAAAGCCGCTTGGAGCAGCGGAGTAGCTTGTGGCTTCCGCAAAGGGAGAGTCCTCAATAGATGAGTGTCCATAAAATGACCACCTGCAAAACTCCGTCTTGCTAAGACATTATCAACCAAACTCTAAGGTGCGCTATGTAAATTCCTCAAACTCCTTCTGACCTACGACGCTGCTGTTTTGGAGGCGACCGATCATAGCATTCTGCAGCATAACCTATCCATAGAGTTTACCCAAAAACACAATCACCAATTACCTATGCTTTTGCGTCAATACTTCATTCTTGAACGACCAGGATAAGCCCTTATGAAAATACAGAACTTCTCTCCATCACCTCGTTGATCTTATAACAATACACTACGAGTTCGTCGACATGCCACTTCATTGCTGCATTAATTAAAATCTGCGAGCTCTGTTCTATTATCTTATATCATGGTCAGCGGGTGGATTGATAATTGTATGACTGACCACCGACAATTACTCATGGCCTGCAAGGAAATTATCCATAGTTCCCATCAAAAGCTTAACTTGAAACATTAGCACTTATAGACTACATGCATCTTGACATTGGATAGTCATTTAGAATCTTTCGTTAACGCCATGATATCTGTTGTAAGATTCTTGTATTAAGTATTGGATAATTCCAGGATCTCTTTATTTGCCAAAAATCATTATTAGTTCATCCACTTCGATGCTATAGATTTGCATTGCGGGACACGATCTTTTGTGGGCCGTTACCTTTTGTGGGCCATCTCCTCAGCCTCGCCGCCTTGCATTCATGCAATTCCACTTATCCTACAATCATACCTCTATTACAAAATCTAGTATTCTTAAGAGACTATCTGAGAGGATCACTAAATGGTAGTATGAACGTGATGAAAATTTGGGTGATACAAGAATACGTGAAAATGTTTCGGGTGGACAGGCGAAATGTTAGAGGGCAACAAATGCATCCCAGTTGAGGACTCCTGGGTATTAACAGTTAGTCAAATGATACAATTTTGGGCAAGAGAAGTATTTCTTAGACTGATAAGCATGCTTTACTTCTCATCAAGCTTTTTTCCCATGCTTTAACATCTTCTAATGAAGTCATCATTATGGTTCGATAATGCCCAGTTTCTAATACTGCCCAAATGAAGGAAACGAACCTTGGGATAGACCTTGATTTTATTATTATTCCATGCTTCGATAGATGTCATCAATAATTGTAGTACGCCCTTTGAATTACACTTCAATGTTCCCAAGTTTTTGATAGAAGATTATGGATTTCCAAAATTTGGTGAAATTATGAAATGCGGTTTCAAATTTAGACTTCCGTTGCAGAAATGCCACCCATGATTTCCATTTGCAGGGTCATGGCATGGGAGAGCTGGAGTAAAATTTCCATTTGAAATGACAGATAGGATAGCGTCTCTCACCAAGAGAAAACCATCATGTGCCACCAACTTCTCCGCGAGCCACGTATTGCGAGATTAACGATCGCCGAATAATGGTCTCAAGGCTTCATGATAAACACCTCTTTTGGCTTTAATAAAGAAACAACGATTCCCATTGTAAATAATCCTGCTGATATTACTATTTCCCTGAAAGGAAGACTTGAATTCGACCACTGATCAAAGTGCAGGAGATGCCACCCATCCTCTATAAAAGTCCCTTTGTTAGAACAGTGCTACTCGAGCTCCCAAGCGAAGCTGATAGACTCCTTTGCAATTAGTCGATTGTGCTTGAGAATCATTTTATCACCCTCAGTAGTGCCTTTGATCACAATTCCCGCAAAGAAATGTTGTTAGCAAAATACTTTAAGTGTTGTCTAAACAGTTAGCCATGATGGAGAAATCTTGCACAATCATGGAATGATTAATGTGTCAATCCCTGGTACGTGAAAGAATCGACAGACCTAGGGTGGAAAATCCATGTGGGCAGGCCGATTGTGAGAGACACTTGCGAAGATGTCATTTTTGGATGCCACTTTGGATGGATCAATGGATAACGACATCTGCATAGCAAGGGTCTGCTAATGAGTGGAGTACAGAAGATAGCATGCGGGAAGCCGAGGTGGTAATACCTTTTATGGAAAACGATGAAGCGGGTATCGTGTAGGTTGGTGCCTTAAAATGACATTGTATGGATGGAACCTGCATGACGGTGTCCACACTTAAAGAACTCGCAAAAGGAGCGTAGAGGAATGAATGCGGGCTGCCAAAGCAAATTACCCACAATAAACAAAGGGCATTTGTATGCAAATGAAGTGCTTATAACATTCAGTTTTCCCTTAGGATGATACTCCACTCAAATCATTTCAATGGGAATAAATCTAGAAGGTTGATAAGAGAGGATTTTCCCCTCATATTACAACAAGCATCCAATGCTTGTGCAATTATTTCATCTCATTGGCACCATGGACTTAGGTAATTCCATTCATAGCGATAAAATGGTGTTCTAGAACACGAATCATAAAAAGCCTTGAATTCCCTATTTGATGCCACGGACCTCTTGCAAATCGTCTAAACATAGAGCAAAGATACAAAAGGATACAAATGCCGGAGTGGGGTGCGAGAATGTCGTATGCAGGAATGAGGAGACTTTATGCTGTTTGAGGAAAGACTAAATGCGGGCGTCAGACAAATGAACATCATGTAGAGAAAGAGCGTGCGAAAATCGGGTGCAAGAAGTCCATTGTGAAAGGGCAGAAGGTAAATGTCGTAAGCAACAACGAAGTCGATACAAAAACCCACAAACGGAAACCCACAATGACGAAAAGGAACGCAGTTTCCGCATAGCGGAAACCTGCAGTGACTTTTCTACAAAAAGCTTGAGACTTCCTTAAACTTGGGCAATGGCTTGGGCATGATGGAATTTTATAAGTTAAGGGTATATTAGTCAACTTGGGTATGAAAAGCGAGGAAAATGCAAACTGACCCAATGAAGGCCAAAGCAAAAAGAGGGGGGTCCCCGGTCTAAGCGGGGCATGTGTGCAAAAGGCACAACATAGCTCAAGCTGGTTTAGCTGCCATCACCCACTAGATCTGGAACCATGTTCTTACTAAGGATTTGATTAGGGAGGAGTCAATAGCTATTAAGGAGCTAGAGGAACGGGTGCTGCATGAGATCTTCTAGAAGCAAAAGTCTTAGGTGGATTGGCTTCAGGAAGGGGATTGAAATATGACCTTTTTTCATAATTTTTTCAAAGCTAGAAGGATGGGAAATCTTATTCCCTCTCTAGTGTCATCAGAGGGGTTGCAATTGTCTTCTATAGTTGAGATTTCAAGGGAGGTTGTTTAGTTCTTCTTAGCCCTGTTCATTGAGGAATCTCTCCCTATTGTGTTGGGATTAAGGTATCTCAAACTTAGAGTCCTAATATTGATTTAATTTTAATGTATTAATGTATTTATTTATATTATTTAATTGCCTATGGTGTCATGTCACAAATTGGGACCCACCAACTGGGTGGCATCCCCGTTAGAAGTGACTGGATGACACATCATCATCCCACTTTGGAACCTATGACATATGACAAATTCTATGATGGGTCATAAGGCATCTTTGAATGCATGAGAGTAAGTTGGCGCCCAAGTTGGGTAATGACAAAATGTAAGAGAATCAACTATTTTTAATCATGTATGACAAATTCTCTTACAGTTGTTAGTGCTGTTAGCTATGACATATTCTATGACAATTGTAAGATATGTAAGACACTTTTCATAAGCTATTTTTAGCATATTCTAGGAATCCAAGTTTGGAAGAAGAGTATTTGAATGTTTGACCATTGTAAGAGGTGTAAGGGAATCCAGTACAAGTGTCCAAATGCATGTCTATGTCATGGAATATTGTGCCATGTGGATTTGGATGCCCCTCACCTTCTAGATGCTTCTTGAAGCTTGTATCTCTCTATGAAATGAGTGCTTTGCATTGCAGAATGCATAGTTTGTTTGTAGGTAATGAAGTGTTTCCAGTATCACTCTAGAACATGTGTTTGTTTGAAGCACTTGTTGAAGAAGCTTGTACTTGGTGATATCTTGTATTCATTATTTGAAATAATAAAGATAGTACTGTGCTTTTGGAAGGTAGGGTTTTTTACCCAAAAGGGTTTTCCCCATGTATATTTGGTGACATTGTTTTATGATTTCTTACTATTCTACTTCCATTATTCTATGTATGTGCTTCTCTTATTGTAATAGTAAAAGATGTTAAATGAAATTTTTGTAACTCTTCCCTGATTATATTAGTCTAGGAAGCTATTTCCACTCACTTGACTTCCTTTTAGTTGGTATTAGAGCCTGGCCAACCTTGGTTCCTTTGTTGGGTTAGAAGGGTTTTTTGAGCTAATCTTTGTTTCAGTGGGAGTTTTGCAGAAGTGTGTATTTCGTGACCTTGTTGTAGGAAAGAGATGGCAGACACATATGGGAAGATTGAGATGGAAAATTTTAACAAAGGTAATTTTGAGTTGTGGAAGCTCAAGATGGAAGACATGCTCATAGACCGTGATTTATGGGCTGCTATTTTTGGAACCAAATGTTTAGGCATGAAACAAGAAGATTGGGATCTCATGGATAGGAAAGCCAAGGGTCTTATTAGATTCTATTTGGCTGATTTCGTCCTCCTGAATGTCCATGAAGAGAAAAATTATGCTTCTCTATGGAAGAAGCTTGGCGATGTCTACCAGGCTAAATCCCTGGTAAACAAGCTTTTCCTAAGAAAGAAGATGTATTCTCTAAAAATGGAAGATGGAGGATCCGTTGCAGATCACTTGAACTCTTTTAACATGTTGGTTGCACAATTGGGTTCCATTGGAGACAAAATAGATGAACAAGAGCATTGCATGCTCCTTTTGTGTTCATTCCTGGACTCTTGGGATCACTTGGTAATGGCTATTGGAAGCACTACTTCCACCTTCAAGATGGATGAGGTTGTTGCCTCATTATTATCTAAGGAGATGCAAAGGAAGTGTTTTGAGATGGCCAAGGAGGCCCTTGCAGTCCATGGCAGACCAAAAGAGAGAAGCAAAAAGAAAGACAATAAATCTAAGTCAAAGTCTTTGGGGAGATCAAAGTCTCTTGGTAAGAAGCCCAATGCAAAATGTTGGAATTGTAGTGAAACTGGTCACATTCAAAAAGATTGCAAGAAGGAGAAGAAGAAGAAAAACAAGCCTTTCTCTGAATCTAAGAAATCATTCGAAGATGATGGAGAAGCATTTATTGTAGCCTTGGCAGCCCATGCATTGGATGATGTGTGGTTGATAGATTTGAGTGCATCCTTTCACATGACTTCTCATAGAGATTGGTTCTCGAAGTATGAGGAGTTTGATGGTGGAGAGGTATACCTGGGTGATGACTCTCAATTAAGATTGTTGGCCGTGGAAGAGTCAAAATCATATTTCCTGATGGGAGAGTGAAGGGGATTGATGGTGTCTTGCATATCCGTGGTTTGGCATAAAACCTCATTTTTTAAAGTAAATTGAATGATTTAGGAGTGCAAGTTGTTTTCTCTAGTGGAGGATGCAAGATGACTAGAGGAGCTATGGTGTTAGCTAAGGGGGTTCGTATTGGCACTCTGTTTCAACTTGATGCATGCATTGTATAGTGCAATAACTCTTCTGATGTACTGAAGAAGAGACCTTTGGATTCTTCATCCTCACCATCAGATTGTATAGAGAAGAAGCATGTTGCAGCTACATCCGATGGCCATGCATTTTGGGTACCGAAGGGTGCTCATTCCATGGAAATGAAGCTTCTTATAGAGAAGACAATGTTATGGCATCGACGAATTGGTCACATTGGTGAGAAGGGTCTTAGAACCCTGAAAAATAAGAGCCTTGTTGAAGGCCTTGATGATTGTAATCTCGAGTTCAACTTTTGTGAACATTGTGTTTATGGAAAACAACACCATGTTTCTTTTTATTCAAGTTCTCATAAGTCTTCTGAGGTTTTGGAATATGTGCATTCAGATGCTTTTGGTCCTATAAATGTTCCTTCATTATCAAAATTTGTATATTTTGTTTATTTCATAGATGATTACAGTAGGAAATTTGTTTATTTTCTTAGAAGTAAAGTTGAAGTCTTTAGTTGGTTTAAGGAGTTTAAGGCCTTGGTAGAAAATTAGACTAGCAAAAATATTAAGTATTTGAGAACTGATAATGGTAGTGAGTTTTGTTCCATAGAATTTGACAACTTCTATAAAGAGCACGAGATTGAGAGACATAAGACAACTCCCTACACTCCACAACAAAATGGAGTTGTAGAGAGAATGAACAAAATGTTGATGGAGAGGGTTAGGAGTAAGTTGAGTGGTGTTGGCCTTGAGCAAAAATTTTGGGCTGAAGTGACAGCCACTGCATGTTATTTGATCAATAGATCTCCTACATCAATGCTTGTTGGAAAGATACCCATGAGGTGTGGTATGGTAGAAATCCTTCAATGATACATCTCAGAGTATTTGGTTGTGAAGCTTACACTCATGTTTTGATTGAGAAGATGTCTAAGTTGGAGAACAAGGTTGTTAAGTGTATCTTTATTAGCTATGGTGTCGGTGTGAAAGGGTATAAGCTTTGGGATCCAAAAACTCAGAAGGTTCTCTACAACTGAAGTGTGATCTTCAGAGTGATGAAACATTCCTCTATTTATCTACAACCAGAGAAAGAAGAGAAATAAAAGGAGGTGGTTCAAAATTCCACCTACTCCGAAGAAAGAACCAAGTACTCCTATTGGACGTGATGATGAGGAGAGCTCAAGTAGCTCTAAAAGTTTTGAAGAAGAACGAGAACCTCAACCTCAGCCTTTGAGGAGGTCTACACAAGTTAGACAACAACCAAAAAGGTTTGGATATTCATTATTGGATTCCAGTTACATATTTTCCTTGATTACTAATATTGATGAGCCTAGGATAGTTAGAGAGGCAATGGGTATGAATGATTTAGATTCCTAGATGCAAGCCATGGATGAAGAGATGGCTTCATTAAAGAAAAACAAGACTTTGGATTTGGTACCTTTTCCTGCTAGACGTAAACCTGTTGGTTGTAAATGGGTTTTCAAGAAAATGTGTGTTCCTGATGGTAGTGTTAAGAAGTATAAGGCATAGTTGGTCACTAAGGGGTATTCCCAAGTGGAGGGAATTGATTATGGGGAGATATTCTCTCTTGTACAGGGAAGCTGGCATCTATTTGGCTATTGTTGTCACTTGTAGTAGCATATGACTTAGAAGTGGAATAGATGGATGTGAAGACATCATTCCTTCATGATGATTTGGAGGAAGAGATAAAAATGTCACAACCAAAGCATTTCATTGAAAAAGGTAAAGAAAATTTGATTTTCAAACTGAAGAAGTCTCTTTATGGTTTGAAACAGTCTCCTAGAATGTGGTATTAGAAGTTTGATACCTATTTGTTGTCATTGGGATTTCAGAGATCTAAATTTGACCATTGTGTATACTTTAAAACTAATAATGGTTGCATTCTCATTATTGTCTTATTCATAGATTATATGTTGTTTATTGGGAATGGTAAAAGTATGATTTTAGATTTGATGTTTCATTTGTCAACACAGTTTGAAATGAAAGACCTAGGTAAAGCTAGGTACATTATGGGAATGGAGAACATGAGAGACATAGCTAACAAAAAGATTTGGTTAAGCCAAAGCAAGTATGTGAACTCTGTGTTGGAGAGATTTAACATGATAGATTGCAGATAGTTAGTTGTTCCTGTGATGCAAGGGACAAAGCTTTCTGTGAATGATTGTCCAAAGTCTCCTACTAAGATGGATGACATGACTAAAGTACCATATGCAAGTGTAGTTGGCAGTCTGATGTATGCGATGGTGTGTACAAGATCTCAGACATTACCCAAGTAGTGGGATTCCTTAGCCGTTTTATGGCTAATCCTAGAAGGGTGCATTGGGATGCTGTTAAGAGAGTGTTCAGATTTTTATGGGGTACTTCTGAGTATGCCTTGTGTTTTCATGGTTATCCTACTAGACCTCAACATTCTGTGAGCATTTGAGGATATGCGGATTCAAATTGGGTAGGTGACATTGACAACAAAAGATCCACCAGTGGTTATGTATTTATGATGTTTGGTGGTTATATCAGTTGGATGAGTAAACGACAGGCTATAGTCACATTGTCCACAACAGAGGAAGAGTATATGGAAACCAATCATGCGTATAAGGAAGCCATTTGGATTAAGAGATTGTGTTTTGATATTGGTTTAGATGCAGGACAAATTACTATTTTTTGTGATAGTCAAAGTGCAATATGTCTAGCAAATAATCCTACCTTCCATGCTAGAACAAAGCACATTGATGTTCAATATCATTTTGTTCGTGATATGGTAGAAGATGGAAAGGTGAACCTAGATAAGGTTGAAACTTTGGTGAATGTTGCGGATGCATTGACAAAACTAGTGAGCACAAATTTTTTTAGATGATGTTCCAATTCCATAGGCCTTGTGGCCCTGGGAAAATGATTCCGTATAACTTTGGAAAGTCTTTGAAAAGTGGGAGAATGTTGGGATTGAGGTGTCTCAACCTCAGAGTCCTAATATTGTTTAATTTTTATGTATTATTGTATTTATTTGTATTATTTAATTGCCTATGGTGTCTTGTCAGAAATTGGGACCCACCGGCTGGGTGGCATCCTCGTTGGAAGTGACTGGATGACACATCATCATCCCAAGTGGACATAGGAATCCCACTTTGGAATCTATGACATATGACAAATTCTATGACATGTCATAAGGAATCTTTGAATGCATGAGAGAAAGTTGGCGTCCAAGTTGGGTAATGACAAAATGTAAGAGAATCAACTATTTTTAGTTAGTTATGATAGATCCTCTTACAATTGTTAGTGTTGTCAGCTATGACATATTCTATGACAACTGTAAGATGTGTAAGGCATCTGTCATAAGCTATTTTTAGCATATTCTAGGTGTCCAAGCTTGGAAGAAGAGTATTTGCATGTTTGACCATTGTAAGAGGTGTAAGGGATTCTAGTACAAGTGTCCAAATGCATGTCTATGATGTGGAATATTGTGCCATGTGGATTTGGATTCCCCCCACTTTCTAGATGCTTCCTAAAGCTTGCATCTCTTTATAGAATGAGTACCTTGCATTGTAGAATGCATAGTTTGTTTGTAGGTAACGAAGTGTTGCTAGTATCACTCCAGAACAGGTGTTTGTTTGAAGCACTTGTTGAAGAAGCTTGTACTTGGTGATATCTTGTATTAATTATTTGAAATATAATAAAGATAGTAGTACGCTTTTGGAGGGTGGGGTTTTTTACCTGAGAAGGTTTTCCCCACATATATTTGGTGGCACTGTTTTATGCTTTCTTGCTATTCTACTTCCATTATTCTATTTATGTGCTTTTCTTATTGTAACATTAACAGGTGTTAAACAAATTTTTTGTAACTCTTCCCTGATTAGATTAGTGTAGGAAGCTGTTTCTGCTCGCCCGACTTCGTTTCATATTGGTAGTGAGGAGAATGCTATATTAGTCAACATTCCTTCTTTAGCTTCTAATGAGATGAACTTGAATCTCATGTGCCCTATTTTGTTGCTTGAGCTGGAAGAGGTTGTGTTTCAAATGAAAAAAGTAAGGCTCCATGCCCAGATGGATTTCCTATTGAATTCTTCCAAGAGTTTTTGGAAATTATCAAATTGGATCTCCTTGAGGTGGTTTAGGAGTCGCAGCATAATAAGCAGATGCTAGGGGCTATGAACTCTACTTTTTGTCTCTTATTCTTACAAGGGAGGGAGCTAATTGTCTAGATCAATTTAGACCCATTGCTCTTTGTAATGTGGTTTACAAAATTATCACTTAATTGATTGTTGGAAGAATTGGGCCTTGGATCAAATCTTTGATCTCTATTGGGAAAGGTGTTTTCATTGTTGGAAAGAAAATTCTTGATGGGATCATTATTGATTCCGAGGACATTCATTCTATGCTGACTTTGAAGAAGAAATCCATATTCATCAAACTTGACATGGCGAAGGCTTATGACAGTGTTAGATGGGCATTCTTATAAAAGGTTCTTTGGGATTTTCATTTGGATATGGAGTGGATTGATTGGGTTGTGAGTTGTGTAACTTCCTCTTCCTTTTCAATTCTTATTAATGGTGAACCTTCAGAGTTGTTTGGTGCTTCCACGGGCCTTCATCAAGGGAATCCTCTTTCTCCTTACTGTTACCTAATTTTTACCCTCAGGCTCAATTAGGTAGAATATCATGTGATAGAGGTTCGAGAAGGCCAAATGGAACATTTGCACAAGGGAAAAAATCGTGAATCTGATGCTAGGTCATAGGGAATTCAGTTGGGAAGCCTGCCTTGTTATGGTTCGACATGAAAATCTTTTAAGGAGAAAGTCGCCAAGACCTTCTAGATGTCTTGCCGATTGGTAGGGGTTCCATCAAGTCTGAATGCTTCACCTATAGGTTCCTATCGACATGAGATTATCTGGGTCTCCCCGACCATAATGCATTTGGTGAAATATGCGTCTGAGTTGCCTATCGGCAAGACCTCAGGGAGGTCACGACGATCCAAGTCCACATGTAGGCTCCCTTCGGCATAAGAATCTCCTTCAGAATGAGGTCTTGGCGAATTCATGAAGTCTCACCGACTATTGTGGGGTGAGCAGACACTTCGGCGGGAGTTATCTTTTTTGATGTATGGTCTTGCTAAGCGCCTTATGTCTTGCCAACCATCGATAGGCATACATCTCAGTGAGAGTTTTTCTCTTCGCCATGAAGTCTTGCCGACAACAAAAAGGCCTCTTTGAGAAAAAGACTTTGGCAAGGGGTCTTGCTGAAGTAAGGTTGTCTCCCCGACAAGAAAAGGAACTCGCTAAAAGCCAAAGCGTTCGGCATAAGGTCCTGGCGACCAATTGGGGTCTCACCGAAGGGGTGTGGCTTCGGTATAATTCCAAACAACCATGCAACAATAGCCTATCAACATGCTCAACATGCTTACCTCCCACCCACCCCTGCTCAGTCTTTGGATCCAAATTCGGATATCCAAAATAAGCTCCAAGAGTTTAATTATATAAAGAATAGCATGAATAAC
Source organism: Sequoia sempervirens (assembly GCA_007258455.2). Taxonomy (NCBI): domain Eukaryota; kingdom Viridiplantae; phylum Streptophyta; class Pinopsida; order Cupressales; family Cupressaceae; genus Sequoia; species Sequoia sempervirens. The sequence continues at coordinate 21,385 of VDFB02259170.1, forward strand.
ACAAAGGACATGCTGTTAGACATCGCAAGGCAATTTGAAGAGAACCTTTCCCAGCAGCTAGCTGCAAAGGAGGCATAAAGGAGGCTAAATTTTTTTGAACAAGAGGTTCCCAAGCACAAGTTTTCCAGCTTTAGGCAAAGTCAGCCTCTCGAATCCCCTAGTAGGTCTTCTCAGTTTGAGATTCCAGGATTTAAGGGATTCAATTCGATGCAGGAGAATGAAGTACCTGAAGAGCAGCCCATCATCCCTCAAGAGCAACCCATTGATTCAAATGACTTACTCCTCATGGAGAGGATCAACAAGGTGGATCCAATGCATTTAGCTGTAGCATGTTACTGACTACAGCAAGAAAAGCTCAAAAAAGAGGAGCAGATGAAACAACAAGAGGGGGCGCTTGACCAACTACCTGGTTTTGTTGAGCAAGTTGAAGAGAACATGCAGGTTCCTATTCTACCAGTTGATTTGGGACGGCCAGAGAATATTGCTGACTTGTTAAATGAGCTTCCTCAATTTGTCGATGAAGATCAAGATCTCACATGCATGATAGCATCTATGCCTGATGGTGAACTAGTATCATATGAAAGGGAAGCATGTGATCAACCCATTCAAGTTGGTGAGACTATTGAAGAAGCTGTTGAAGATAATGCCTTGTAGCCTATGAACTTATTAGATGAGCTCCCCCACTTTGTTGAAGATGAGGTGTATTATGTCATGGAAAACGAGCATAAGGAGCCACAGTTTGGAGATTTGTTTTCAATTATCCAACAGGGATATCAACTCCTTAGTCAAGAAGATCCAACCATCAAAAACATTAATGGTTTCTTTTCTGAAACTGATATATATGATGCAAAGAAGTAGGACTCCTTTTTCATTGCAAAGCTGAAAGAAAGAGCAGCTGAACCCCCTATAGACAACAATGGCCGAATCCTTTGAGAAGACCAAACTGTAGCAGCCAATGAACAACCTGCATGTTACCTTCAATCAACATCTTTTCAAGCAAAAGATGAAGTCTTTAGGGATCAACAAGAGGCCAACAAGGAAGGTTCAAGCTTTTCCCTTACCAAAGGTTGTCTAATCAGGTATCTAGCTCAGATGGAGTCCAATACAACACCAAGCACCAATCTTGTACCTGTACATGAAGGTACATCGAAAGAAGATGTCCAAGATGTATTGACAACCAAACAAGAGTATGTTCAACTCATTTGTCCTCCTTTGGTTGACAATATGTATGGTCTGTTTGGTGAGGTAAGTGAATTTTTTCACCTATTTCAAGAAGCAATGCATCATCTTGGTAAAATTTTTTCTATTTTTTACTTTTACTCAGCTGTCCTTAAACATGCCAGTCCCTGCATATTGAGTAGAAAGGGCAGTTATTTCACCCAACCTGTTAATGGGTTTGTTTGACTAAATTTCTTACTGGTTAGTGTAGGGTAGGTTTAGATGCAGTCTACCTTCCCTAAGTGCTATTTCAACACAGTTAAATAGTTTCCCTTATGCAATTTTTCTTGTTTTCAATAAGTTTCCAGGTGATCTTTGTCTCAAGTTACAATGTACAAAGCTGTTCCAAGTCTGTTCCAGAATTTTTCCAATGACTCCATGCCCAATGGATAGGCCTAGGCTACTGGTCTTCATTTTTAGCAGGCAAACATCCAACAAAGTTCGCCAGAAATGTTACCTAATTTTCACCCTTAGGCTCAATCAGGCAGAATATCATGTGACAGAGGTTTGAGAAGGCCAAATGAAACATTTTCACAAGGGAAAAAATCATGAATCTGATGCTAGGTTGTAGGGAACTCAGTTGGGAAGCCTTCCTTGTTCTGGTTCAGCATGAAAATCCTTTAAGGAGAAAGTCCCCAAGACCTTCCAGATGTCTTGCCGACTGGCAGGGGTTCCATCAAGTCTAAGTGCTTCACCTATAGGTTCCTATCGACATGAGATTATTTGGGTCTCCCCGACCCATAATGCATTTGGAAAAATATGCATATGAGTTGCCTATCGGCAAGAACTCAAGGAGGTCACGGTGATCCGAGTCCACATGTAGGTTCCCTTCGTCATAAGAATCTCCTTCGGAATGAGGTCTTGACGAATTCATGAAGTCTCATCGATTAGCGTGGGGCGAGCAGACACTTCAGTGAGAGTTATCTTTTTTGATGTATGGTCTTGCCGAGTGCCTTATGTCTTGCCGACCACCGATAGGGATACATCTCAATGAGATTTTTTCTCTTCGCCATGAAGTCTCGCCGACAACAAAAAGGCCTCGCTGAGAAAAAGACTTTGAAAAAGAGGTCTTGTCGAAGTAAGGTTGTCTCCTCGACAAGAAAAGGAACTTGCTGAAAGGAAAAGCATTTGGCATAAGGTCCTGGTGACCAACTGGGGTCTCATCGAAGGGGTGTGGCTTCGGTATAAAGAATGAAGATCGATGAGATGTCTCGCCGACACCAAAGGGTCTTGCAGATAACAAGATGGGCTCGCCAAAAGATTTGAAGGTTGGCATAAGGTCTTGCCAAACGCAAGAGGTCTCCCTGACGTTTGACGTCAGTGTAGCGCCCAATGCTCGGTATGAAGTCTGGCCGACAGGCCAAAGTCTCAGCGAAACAAAAGGGAGCTCAGGCAGAATGAGGAGTTCGGCGTGGGTCCCGACGACAAACAGGTGGTTTGGCCGAAGGAGTGAGTCATACTGAAGCAAATGGATTGGCATAAGATGGGCCTTTGGCATATGGTCTCGGCAACAACAAGGTGTCATGCCGACATTATTTGAAAAGCAAAAGGATCAGCAGAAGATGTTGGTTTCGGCGAAGGATGGTGGGATCGTTGTGAAGTCTTAGCGATGCAAAAGGTCTTGCCGATGCAAAATGGGCCTGAGGAGGAAAAGAGAGATCAACAAGAGGTCTCCCTGACATAAATGACATCGACGGAGCTCCCAGCCGTCATGGTAATGTCTTATCGACACGGTGTAGTCTCAACGAAAGGAGGAACATCGGCAAGACAATGAGCCTCGCTATGAAGTCTTCCTGACTTGATAATGTCTCGCTGAAAGAAATCTAGAGCTCGGTGGAGTGGAATGCATTCGGGGTGACATCAATATAATTTCACTGATAGAGGATGACAAGAGTTCACCATGTTGTCTGGCCGAACGTGATTATCTTGGAGACCACAAAGACGATATCGGTATGACTTTTGGGATCGACAGGAGCTCTCATCGACGGTTTCAAGCTATGTCAATAACCACAAGAAGATTTAATCGCATCAGGGAGACACGATTAGTGTCTCACCGACATGCGATTCTACAGGAGAAGCTTTTGACCACCTAGAAGTCTATGTGGAGTGTGCTCGACCAATCTGAAGGAGCCATATGCAAACTATTGACAATTTGACCGTTTGACTTCCCCTGTGGATGAGAGCAATAGAACGTAAGCGACGTGGAGTTGATCTGAGGATAAAATGATGAATCGGTTCGATATCCAGAGGGTGCATTAAGCAGCTCGACTGAGGGGGTTCGAGGGGACACATAGACAAAAGGATTAATGCGGAAAAAGATCTAAGGGGTTTCTCCAGGTAGTAGCTCTTCACCGACACACACAACAAGGAAACGTGGGGGTGCAACATTTAATTCAATAAAAGATCTTAGGATATTTTTTTTTTTCTGAGATTGATATTTTTGTGAACCCTAAGAGGGCTGACACTCTGGTGTATATAAGGCATTTTTTCCTTTTTGTAAAGGAGTTCTGATGTATGCTTCTCTAAAGTCTGCGACCCTTTTTGCAGTCCTCTCTCAGACTAGCAGGATTCTGTAACTCAATTTGGAACATAATATACAAAATCTACCTTGATTACGATTGATGGCCCATCATTCTGCCCTCTGATTCTTGTCAAGTATAGTGCATTCTTTTTAAGTGTTTCATTGAGCTACTTAGTGAAATATTCTCTTTCCTTATAGCTTTTGTTTCACGTCGTGCCTTTCTTTGCAGAAGTAGTATCATGTAGGTTACAAACTGTGTTTAATTAATCCAGCACATGAGCTTCTAGTTTGTGAAAATTTTCCTTTCCTTCTTGAAGGCATGTGCATGTCAAACCTGTTTGAATGCATGATCTACAAGATCTTATTGTGTAGTCTCATGGCTGTCACCAGTATTCAAGTGTAGCTCGAGTATCTCATTGTTCCTGTCATTTTGGTGCATCACCTTAGAGTTTAATTTTCATTTTTATGCATTATCTCTCTCCCTTTTCCTTCAAAAAAATTAGTAGTTTTAGGTGACACCAAAGGAAGCCGGCCTTCTCTGGAGGTTGACCTCTGTCTACAAGTGACCCACAACTTTAGAGGTCTTCCCATGTTACACTGGAGTGTTGGGCACCAGGTTCAACGAGGGTGAAATTTTAGGGGATAACACTTACCTTTTCATCATTATGGTTGAGGGGTTGGGAAGAATTATCAAGTCCCACATTAGTCAAGGTTTGATTCAGGGTTGGGGTTGGGGTGGTAGGGTGCATCCTTATTCTCACTCGCAATTTTTGGATGACACTACTTTGATGGGTATGGTCAGAATTCAGGAAGCTATAAACTTAAGAAAACTTTGGATATTTACTTGTGTGATTCTAGAAAAAATATTAATGAGGACAAGTCCTCAATCTTGTTCTTTAACACTCCTCAATTTATTCAGAATAGGATTGCTTGGATTCTTCAGTTTCAAATTGGTCCTCTCCATTTTTCTTATCTTGGGATTCCCATCTTGGTGGGCTCTCAGCTTAGAGATCTTTGGTAGAATGTGTTGGATAAGTTTTGTAAGTGGTTAAGTCATTGGAATTGTCAATGGATCTTGTTGGTTGGGTGCGTGACTCTTTTGAAATCTATGGTACAGGCTCTTCCAATTTATAGATTTTTTGTGCAAGTTTCCACCAATGCTTTGTTAAGGAGTTTGATGGCCTTGCTTGTCAATTTCAATCGGTTGGTAATTTGTCTTCTTCAAAATGGAGCCTTGTAAGGTGGGATTATGTTTGTAGATTGAAGGAGGGTGGTCTTGGGCTCAAGAATATGAGCTTGATTATCCAATTCTTAGTTGTTAAGTTATATTGGCATTGGTGTACTAGCTAGGATCAAGACTAGGCTAGGATTCTTACTATTAAGTATTTCAAGGGGTGAGTACTATGGATTTTCCTTGGTGTTTCCTTTTGCGGAGGGGGCCCATGATTTGAGATACTCTCAAAGGAGGGGCAAAGATCATTAAGAAATGTCTCTTTTGGATTTTCAATAGTGGTTATGATGCCCTCTTTTGGCATGATTCATGGGATGGGCATCCCCTTAACTTGACTATGTATCCTCATATTTTCCCCCTTTGTAATAGTTTTCTTGATGCGGGTTGGAGAAGGGTGAAATATTTAAAATTGGTGTAGGCTCTATGTTAGGTGGAGGTGGTGCATTGGAAAGCTTTGCAAGAGTGGTCGTCGGGAGGAACTAAGGAGGCTTGTTTGGAGCTTGCTAGGATTTTGGCTGACAAAATGTGCAATTCCCTTTCTTGGAGGGATACTCTGGCTTGGGGTCCCTCCCCAAAGGGAAAATTCCCAATGGCCTTGGGCTACTTCAAGATGGATAGATAGGTGTTTTGGAGGATGGAGGTGCCTTGGTGGAAGTTGTAAACAAAGATTTTGGCACCCGAATTCTTTCTAGCCCTTCTAGGGTTTTTCACCTAAAAGGGGAAAGATGAGCCAAAATGCAATGTAAAATTCAAAGATTAATGTAAATAGGGGTTTAATGTATCTAAATATGATGTATAAATGCAATAAATTGAAAAATAAAGGTGATTATTGATGCAAAACCTAAGAAGTGCAAAGTGCTAGAAAACACAATGATGTATGCAAAAACACCTAAGAATGCAAGTAAATGATGATAGAATTAAACAAGACTTGAGAGGTGTACCTAGAATCTAAAGTCTAATGTAGAGAGGCTCTGGAATCCTATAGAGTTGACTGGAAATGTTGAATGGGACACTTACGCCAAGCTGGGCGACTTAGTCTAGTTTTAGGGAAAATCTGTCAAAACATGAATCTGCCAAATGGGTACTTAGAAATGTGAAAATAATTTCTTAGGCCTGAAAATGGGACTAATTCGCCACAGATGGTGACTTAGTACACCTGGGAATTTTTGAAAATTCGGGACAAGATTCTATAGCCTTCGATCTGCACGTTCTTTTCTGATAGTTGTCTAATCCAAATTCTACATAAAGTAAATTGAAATTGGTTTCCAAGCTTCAATTAGGGCTTTGTTGACTTTGATGGATTGTTGAACACTTTTTGACACTTTCCTCTTTGAAAAATATGCATACAAGACCTACAAAGACACATGCAAAGAGGGAAAAAAGGGTTAAGGATTAGAGTATAGGGGTTTGTCTTGGTCAAACCCCAATTTGGTAATCAAACCCTATGAAATGAAATAAAATAAGAAGAGAATGATAAATAAACATGCAATGTAATAAACTTACCAAACCCTTGATGTGTAAATCTAAAGATATGCAATGTAGTGCTCCAATGAATGACTTGATTATGCTTAGAGTGCTTGATAGTTGCTTGATTGATTAAGTGAATGAATGCTTGAATGGATAGGAGTTAAAATGAGAGGAAAAACCTCTATTTATACTTGATTTTCCATTATTTCCTGAAAATAACACATCACAAGCCGACCTCAAGGGTAAGAGAATAAAATCTGCTAGAAAATTTAAATTATTTTGATTTTGTGCCCAGTGGGACTAAGTCGCCCCAGGTGGCAACTTGGTCCCACTAGGGAAATTTTACTTGGTGTTGGAAATTAAAGTGCATTAAATAAGATTTAACGGGAATATCCTCAAAAATACACTTAAGTATTCCCGAAAAGTGCATTAAGGGGTCATTTAAATATAAGAAAGGGTCAATTTAGTGATGACAAGCCTAGAAAAGTGTGAGAGTTACAAATCTTTACAACACTTTGAAATAAGAATTGGTAAGTGATAAAAAGAGGTTATTTAGGTGAATTATAATGAAATGGTCCTAGAAAAGTGTGAAAGTGGATTACAACACTTCACAACACTTTTACAAGACATCCTAGAAGTCTTAAAGATTCACAAGGGTCCAAGACCTAATGTGAATGTGTTGGCCACATTACAATATTAAATCTAGGAAAAATCAAGCCAAAGTCCACTAGAAGGGCCTGAACATGAGAAAAAGTAGAAGGGTTACTTTTTCTGTGTCCACAGAAGTAGGTTCGGTACAAAATTTTCCTAGCCCAAATGCAACTTTTTCTTATGGCTAGTTGTGTAGAATAGATGTTTTACTTGAGAAAATTTATGGAAGAGAGGTTTTCATGGTCCTTCTATTTGTGTTCTTTGTAATAATAGCAAGGAATGTTCCTCTCATCTCTTTTTCCCGTGCCTTTTTGCTTGGGTTATTTGACACTTCTAGTGGGAGGCTTGGAATCATTCTTGTGTTCATGCCACTTCTTTGGTTGAGTTTTGGGATAGTATGGGTAGACATCCTACATAAAATCCTTTCCTTAAGTTTTCTTGGATGATTGGCCCCTCCTTAATTATCTAGTAGCTATGATTGGAAAGGAACAAGAGGATATTTCGGGGTGTGCAAATGGCGGTGGCTCAACTATGGTATAAGATCCTTTGTAGGGTTCAGGAAACTATCTCTGTGAAATGTGACATATCTGATACTGTGGATCCTTGTGATGTGGCTATCATAAGAAACTTCAACCTAGTAGTTGGTGACCCTAGTTACTTTGGTGGTAGTGTTCCTCAGTGTACCAAGCAGAAAATTCAACAAGAAGGTAAGTGGACCCCTCCTCCTCAGGGTGTCCTAAAGGTGAACATTGATGGTTCTTCTCGGGGGAATCCTGGCCATGCTGAGATTGGTGGCATTGGTCAAAACAATGCTGGTGATAGTGTGCTTTTCTTCTCTATTTATAAAGGGAAGTAGACTAACAATCTTATGGAGGCACTTTCTATTCTCTATGTTGTGGAAAGAGGTTACTCCCTTGGTTGGAGGAAGATTATTTGTGAATCTGATTCACAGATTGTTGTAGATATGTTGAATGATAAATGGTTGGAGGGAGCTAGTTGGCAACTGACTTTACTGATTAAATAGATTTTGAGGATGTGAAGTTCGTTAGAGTATATATCCTTTTTTCATATTCCTAGAAAGTGGAACAGAGTGGTTGATTGTTTGGACAAGTGGGCTTCAGAGTAGGAGGATAGGTGGGATGTGGGAGATTGGAGCCTCTTGCCTCCTGAGCATGTGAGGGCTTTGAAAAAGGTTATTGTGGAGGGTAGAAATATGTAATTGTTCCTTTTCAGGGTTCCTTTGGTGAATCCTTGCTATCTTTTGGCTGCTTTTGTATTGTTTCTTGACTTTCTAATAAATTTTTACCCCTCTTTTTATAAAAAAAAACATGAGGCTAGTTAAAAATATTAATATATATATATTGAAAAACACATGATGCACTAGAGGAGAGAATCTTCTCTAAGAGAGTATAATTTAAAAATAATAATAAATAAATTTAGACAAAAGCTACACCCCATGAAAACTATGAAATTTTGATTTAGTTCAACTTTTAAAAATAATTAAAAAACATATTCATTAATTTTTTTCCAACATGCACTAGATTTCCAAGTTATCATGTGGAGAGTTTTTTCAAGTTTCTTTTTGATTCTCATCGAACTCACTTTAAAAAAAATCAACAATCAAAAATTTTCTCTTAAATTAATAAAAAAATATATCCAATTAATTTTTCTTTAAATTTATAAACATAAACTAAATTAAGAGTTGTACATTTTATTAATTTATATCATTTTAAAATTCAAAACATAAATATCAATTTTAGAAAAGTTGAAAAATTATATTCTGTTGGTGTAATTAAATATTTAATTACACTTTATTAAGTTTACTTAGGTCCTAATTAGGTTTTACCTTTAGGGTTTTGCATGTTGCTTTATAAAAGCAAGTCATCTCATGTAATTCATGATTCTCAATAATATTATTTGCACATCTTTTGTAAATTGCTCTCGTGTCTTTATTTTTTCTTTTTGTAAAAGGCTAATCCAGGTTTTGCAAGTGATCTTGGTTTTATGGAGTTTATTAGAAACTCTAACATGGTATTAGAGCAAATCAATTGCTCTTCTGGATTCAATATTTTCTCTCTTGAATAGCAAATCAAGTGCTTTGATATTTCTTTTGTGATAGGATAAATTAATTGTAGGTGATTTATAGGTGTTGTAAAGTTCAATCATCAACTTCAACATGGTATCAAAGCTCTGATTTGCAAGCCCCTTCTTAGATTTGAGAGAAATTCAATCAAAGAGTTTTTTTGGGATCCTTAAGGGATCGACCTTGAGCAACTTTTTGGTGCAATTTGGATAAAAAATGACCAATATCTTTTTCTTCATATATTTTTGAGAAGAATATTTTCTAAGTTTTGTATAAAATCACAAAATACCATCTAGGTATCTACTAGATTTTGTAGATAGTGAGCAGAACTTGCTAAAACAACTATCAAAATTGAGGCTATTTTCCCTGTAGGTGAATTTTTTTTTTACCAAATCACATGTTCTACTTTTTGGATTAAAAAACGCTTTCTGGGTTTTGTTGGAAACACCAAAATATTACCTAGGTATCCATTAGTTTTTGCATGCAACAAGAAATTTTTTCAAAAATCAAATCAGAAGAGTCATTTTTGCATTGTCGATTGACAAAATTCACCTTTTTTCCAAAATTCATAACTTGAGCATACGGTGTCCATTTTTTGGAAACTTTATATCATCAGAAAGCTAATTTCATCCTCTACACAAATCCAAGGTCAATTTTTTTTCATGGAGGTAGATGTAAACATTAATACTTGCATGCAATATTTCCTTTTTGCATGCTTTATGTTTTCATTTTCTCTTTGATTTATGGATGTTTTGCATGTTCTCTTTTTACAATCTTGGGGTATTGTAATAAATGAAATTCAATAAAGTTCCATCAGGGGGAATTCTTGCATAATAATTTGATTAGAGTGTAGTCGCATGGAGTGCACTTTGATCCCATCTTCATATTGATGACAACTCCCATGAATTGTATCTAGATCCTGTAGTTTCTTTTGGCCACAATCTTGCTCATAACTTGACACATTTTGGTTCACATTAGTTCATTTCTTAGATTGAGAGCTTATGGTTAATGATCTTGAATCACATTAGATTCTCATCAAGTCACATCTCAGTTTGAGGCCATTCATTTTATGGTTAATGTTCCAGAATCTTCATGGTACTTTCTCCAATGGATCAGTTTGAGTCACAGTTTGGCATCAACATCAAGGTACACATAGATTCCAAATTATTTCATCATATCTTTCCCTCTTATGGGGGGGAATTTCTTATGTATCTATGTGATGGATGGTGTACTCGGGGGGTTTAATGGAGTCCTCCCTGTTTCATCACTTGGTTGCATTCTTTATTTCTTTTGCATTGCATATGTCCATGGGTACCTAACATGGCCTTGTAGCCACGACCTGTTCACGTTTTCATGGAACCATCCTTGCATTATTTACATGTTTCTTATTCTCCCTAAGTTGCACTTATGGAGGGGTGTTGGAGTAATTAAATATTTAATTACACTTTATTAAGTTTTCTTAGGTCCTAATTAGGTTTTACCTTTAGGGTTTTGCATATTGCTTTATAAAAGAAAGTCATCTCAAGTAATTCATGATTCTCAATAATATTATTTGCACATCTTTTGCAAATTGCTCTTGCATCTTTTTTTTTCCTCTTTGTAGAAGGCTAATCCAGGTTTTGCAGGTGATCTTGGTTTTATGGAGTTTATTGAAAACTCTAACATATTTGTGTTGGCCATTTCCTTTATAAAGAGACATAGTTTTGAAATTTTATCCCACAAACCTTTGAGAGAAAAATGTACATATAATCTTAAAAAATAACTATAATGCAAAGATAAAAGACACACCAAAATATTACACAAGCTATACCATGGAAACGACCTCAAAAGTAAAAAACTAGCATCCAAAAACAACCACATTCAATGTACTATTCAATAATGAAATGCTAACACACTTATAGAGTCTCCATGAAGGCTTCTAAAACATCAAACTCGTCCAATGCATCCTTCATGTGTCAAAGCATAATGGGTAACCACACATTTCATGTCATGCTTCACATATGTAGTGTACAAGAGAGCTCAACACAAACAATAGCCAAGCCACCCAACCAAATAACTAAGCCCAACCACTAAACATGTGATTTCTTTTATAGATTTAAATCTCATAGAAAATAACCAAGTGGTAGAGGTAAAAATACATGTCTCAAAACTATGAATTTACACAAACGATTGACTCAAACATTTAATTTTAGTATTAAATATTTTCTAATGTACGACTATAAAAAGAATTATAAATAAAATAAATTGAAACAAAAGAAAGTACTAATCCAAGAACAATTTTTTGAAGAACAATATTACCATCAAGATGAAAACCAAGAGCATGCACACCAAATATCCAAGAGGAGACAAAAGATTTTGTAAGGGGGAAAAACAAAGAAAAAGCCCCATTGCATGAAGATGACATAAAGCCTAAGAATATTACAAAGAGAAAGAGAGAGAGAGAGCTCAAACATAAAATGCTTCATGTGAAGAATGAGAGAAACATCTCAAATAAATAGAGGTGAGAAATGAGTTGCATAAGTAAATTCCATATCTATGCATGCTACCTTTCATCTTATGTGTGTGCAAGGTGTCAAAATACTCATAAGGAGGAGGCTACATGTCTAAACCTTAATATTTCTCCAAATTTTTTTATAAAAATGAGTCATTCACTCACATGTGTGAGAATACTCAAATAAGACAAAAGACTTGTAGGGTTATTTTGGAGTATTCCTACAAGTATTTAAATAATCTTTATCTAAGTAAAGATTAAGGGTAAAAGTACAAACTTGTGTCACACTTTATAAAGGAATCGGCCAACATGAAAAAAAGTTGTCAACTTCAACCACATAAAAGTGGTATTTATGTTTTGAATTTCAAAATGATGTAAACTAATAAAATGTACAACTCTTATTGAAGTTTATTCCTATAATTTTTCAGATTTTTACAAAATTATTTTGATATTTTTTTAATCAATTTAATAGTAGATTTCGTAATGCTGAAAATTTCAAGAAAAAGTGATGTTCAGTTGATGTCAAGAAACAAATAGAAAAAAAAATCATTTTCTCTTGGTTTTTTTTCCCCGAATAAGTGACTTCAATATTTAGGGCATGAATTTTTTTTTTGAAATTTTGATCTATATTTTTCTTGTAATAATGTTTTAAAGTCAAACTAATTTGAATTTAATAGTTTTAAGTTGACGTGAACTATTGTTTAATTTTTTTTCATTTTCAAAAAATAAATTATACCCTTTTGAAGAGGATTCTCTCCTCTAGCACATCATATATTTTCCAATTTGTTTTATGATGATTTACTATTTTTTATTTAATTTCAACTCAACCTCTTTTTGACTTTGAACAACCTACTTGCATTATTTTAAAATATTTATATACTAAAAATAATATATATATATATATATATATATATATATATATATATATATATATATATATATATATATATATATATATATATATATATATATATATATATATTTGGATTTAGCTCTGTGAGCTCTACAGAAGGGTATTTTTCTTTTTCTTTTTAAATAATTTTGATTGAAGAAATATTCACCAGAAGTTGGAAGTTTCAATTTTTTTGAAAAAATGGTGACTTGGCTACCAAATGGGATGCCACCCAAACATATTCGGCCGAATAAGATTCGATTGGAACATATTCGATCGAAACTCGTTATTTTTTTTTCCGTTTTTCCTCCACTTTTTAATGAAATAATTATTTCCAATTATTTTTAAAAGTTAGTTTTTATTATTTACTTTCCGTCTTAAATAAAATAATTTCTATAATTATTTTATTTTTCTAGCCACCTCCTTATCTGTGCCAATATTTTCTCTTGTTTCATTTATTCTCCACCATTGATTAAATTATTTCTAATTTAATCTCAACCGTCCATTTCAAATTGACATTTTATAAAAGAGACTTTCTCTTGTCATTTTCTACCTACATGCTTGGTGAATGTGCAAATACACTATAGGCATATAATAATTCAATATTTTGCTAGTCATTTGTCATAGGCTATAGTTCCATACTTAAATTTGAGGGCAATCAAGCATCCAATGCAAAAGATTTGGTAATTTTCTTTAGTTTATTTTGTGTTTTCATGCTTATATGTTCTTCATTACTAGATTAGGGATTTATGGTTTATGTTGGCATGTTATATGATCTTAACCTTGATTTTATCCTGATTACATTGGTGAACTTGTCATGAAAGCTGCTACTGATATCTACTTTTCAGCGTGTGGCACAACTTGGAGGGAGTCTAACTTTTGTCTTGTAGGGTTTATTGTTGTTTATTTCACATTACTATATCTTGTTTGTTTAAAATAACTTGCATTATACACTCATGAGGTTTTAAAATGAACATGTATTTTCATTCATGAGGATTAAAATCAACAACTTGAATTATACACTCATGAGGTTTTAAAATGAACATGCATTTTCATTCATGAGGATTAAAATTGACATTGACTTGTATTATACACTCATGAGGTTTTAAAATGAACATGCATTTTCATTCAAGAGGATTAAAATTGACAACAACTTGCATTATACACTCATGAGGTTTTAAAATGGATATGCATTTTCATTCATGAGGATTAAAATTGACAACAACTTGCATTATACATTCATGAGGTTTTAAAATGAACATACATTTTCATTCATGAGAATTAAAATTGACAACAACTTACATTATACACTCACGAGGTTTTAAAATGAACATGCACTTTCATTCATGAGGATTAAAATTGACAAATTGCATTCCTCACTCATTTGGGCTTAAAAGGAATCTGCGTTTTCACTCATTTGGGACCTAAAATTGACAAAAATATTACATCAAAGAATATTTTCTGATCTCACATTTTGGATTTTGGTGCTTAAAGAACTAATTGTCTTATTGTCTTGTGGTTTTTTGTAAGTTGCCTCAGGTATGTATGCTCTTCTCTCGCACCATTTGAGGTGATCAGTCCAGTAACTTTGGGCATTACTTTGTTTGGTTTTGGAGTTGAAATGTTGCCATGCTGGTGGTCCTTTGTCTCACTTTGTGTGATCTTGGAAATTAAAATGCATTGTGTTTGTCTTGCTTCTATTTACCCTTAGAGGGGCTTACCAAGTGAGACACATCTGTATGTAGAACTCCTTGGTGACTCTAATCAATTTTTCCCTCGGGCTGGTATATAAAAGAATAAGATGAAATGAGAAGTCCTCATGGTATGTAGGCCTTAGCGATACTCAGTACCATTCCAGATGTGGTACTACAGCAAAGAGTATAAAGGGCCCTAGTTGGATTGGTTAAAAGCCTTAAGTGCGGCATTTTAATGCTCACAAAGGTGCCATGTCCCCAAAGTTCATGACTAGAACCAAACTAGGTAGAATCCATCCTTTATGATTAAATTTTATTGGCATCACACTCGATGTAGGGGATGTAGCATTGCACCCCAAAAGTTACTCACCATTCGAATTCCTTGAGTGAGACAAAAATCCTTGGCTGAGCATAGTTACATAATTCAGACTTGTAACTTCCAAGGAGAGGGAGATTTGCACCATCCTTCCATTGCAAGAGGACCCTACCTATCCACTCTCGTAGACAAGAGGTGATACATAAACCGAAAGGGTGTCCCTCCCTTGCATTGAAGAAGATTCCAAGATGTGAGCTTGAGGGTCACGCCATTGGCCATTATCCATAGGATAGATAAGTGTCTTATGTGTGTGATTTGTTTTTGTTCTGTGTACCAATGGCAATCGAGGTGACCAACCTCAAGAACATACACATTGCGAACATAATTTTGGAAATTTTTAGACCAACCCAAGTGTTTTTAGACTGTATTCAGATTGTTTATCTGCTTTCTATCAGAAAATTTTAATCAAATAACACAAAATTCCCTTCAAAACTATCAAAACTTAAATTTATCCTTTGTTAGCCACAATTGCAGAAAAATAATAAACATTTTAGGAAATCTTTAGGGTATCCTCCTTGCATTGCTTAGACAAATTTTAGGCCATTATTAGATTACCTCACTTATTGTAGACATCCATCATTAGGTTGCATACACCTTTTTGAAAACATTAGAATAGGGAAACTTACCATATCTTGGCATAGGCCCATTGTTACAAAGAAACATTGTCATTGACCTTGTCATTTTCCATACTAGTCCTTGTCATTTTGGTGTAACCTTTAAACTCATAAGTCTAGTTTGAGGCTCACCTTGTCAAACTTGTCATTTGTCATTTACTCCTTAAGGTCATTGAAAGCTTATTTGGAAACATTGGACTATCCTAGGTTGGCTAGTAAATCTTTTCTTAGTCTCACAAAAAGTGCCTAGTCATAACTTTAGCTATTCATAACATATCATTTGCATACATACTTTTGGTCATACCATAACAAATTTACATTGACATCATTACACATTTTAGACTTAATCATACCTTAGATTTTGGACATAGTGACATCAACATCTTTCAAATCTTGTCTATTGTCACCTTGTGCCTTAATCTTGGTCATTAGAATCATTGCATACATTTTTAGACTTGGTCATACCCTAGATTGTGGTTATGGTGACATTGCCACTTTCAACCTTAAATTTTGGACATTATCATTAGTAAGCATCCTTTATACCCAAAAAATTCCAAAAACATAGTTGCATGGGTAAGTGCACAAAGTCGAGATGTGGAAGTTTTTTAGCCTAGCTGAAATGACATTCAAAAATGGGATCACAATTTTTAAAAATTGGGATCTTGTTTAGCTTTGGGATCTCGAGCCTAAATGCAATACGGGATCCCACTTTTTAAAAATCAAGATCCTGTTTGTTAAAGGGTCCCGACATGGAAGACATCTAATTAGGAAACGAGATCTCGATTAGTACAAACGGGATCCCGTTTCCTAATGGTATTTATTTTTTTAAAAACAAACAAACTGCATTTTACCTTGTGCACAAGGATCTTGAGTTTGAGCGACAATCAACCTCCACAAATAGTCTCCAGGTACCTGTCCACCCCCATTTTTTTGCATTTTTGCATTTTTTATTGAAATTGTCAATAGAATAACTGATTTTAGCATGTTTTTTTAAATTTATTTCACGTTTTAAGCATTTTATTTCTTGTTATAGTAGAAATGAGGAATTGTAGAAATAGATGAAAAAATGCAATGAAACCTGAAGATTTCTCAATGGAAATGAAAAAATGAACCTTTGAATTGTATTTTAGAAACATAATTTAGCTTTTGAAACCTAAATTGTTTGATCAAACCAAAAAAAATTGTATTTGAAAACCCTAATTGAAATGAAACAAAAAAATTGCATTTCAAAACCCTAGAAATTGAAATGAAATAAAAAAATGCATTTAGAAACCCTAATCAAGCTTTTTGAAACCCTCAATTCAAATCAAACAAAAAAAATTGAATTTGAAAACCCTAGTTTGAAATGAAATGAAAAAATTGCATTAAAAACCCTAATTGCTTAGAAATTGAAACCCTAAATTGAATTGAAACAACCCTAAATTGAAATCAAACAAATCATTTTTATTTTGAAAACCCTAATTTCTAGCTCAAGAAAATACATTTGCATTGCTTAAATGTTTTAAATTTTATTTGCATTGTATGGAGAAAACGATATGTTAAACTTTAGTTTCAATGTTAAATTATAATTAGATTAGAAAACAATATGTTAAAGAATAGTTGCAATTCATAAATTTTATCAATGTTTGTTTGCAAATTTAGTTAGCAAATTCATAAATCCAAGTGTACAATCGATTTCCAATTGTCACTTAATTAGATAGTATTCAACATTCATTTATATTAATTTATGTATTGATCTCTCTTAGTCATGACTTGTTTCCATTTCTTGTTGTCAATTACTTGTTAATTAAGCTCCTAGTTTAGTCTAAAATCTCAATTTTTGCACTAGCTACCTAGACACTAAAAGAATCTAAATATTTTTCTTTTCTTTCTTTTAGGTTCTTTCAATTCCAAACAATCGAAAATAAAATACTTGATTCAACATTAACTAATTTTATATTATACATTTTATACCATAAAATTCATTTAAGTGGGAAATTTTAATTAAAAAAATGTTAAATAAAATAATCTTATATTCAATTTTAAAAATATCTAGTTAAAATATACATCAAACTCAATCTTAATAATGCATAATTATGTGTTTCTATTACGCAAATAGTCAATCTATTCATAAAATAAAAAATATTCATAAACTAGGCACTAACTTGCAAGTCCATTATTCCAAGGGCCACCCAAACTTCACCCTAAGTTCGCTAAACCCTAAACCCTTAACTCTAAAATCTAAACCCTTGGCACTAAAGAATTCATTTTGTCCTAGGACCTTAAAATGAAATTTGGTTGCCTTAGGAAACTCCACCAAATTTTATTCCCTTAAGCCATGTCATTTTGTTATAGGACCTTACTACAAAGATCCCCTTAAGCCATCCTATTACCTTACACCCTAAACTCTAAACCCTAAACCCTAAACCCTGAAGAAATAATTTTTTTCCTAGGCCCTTAATTAAATTTGTTTGCCTTGGGAAACGTTATAAAATTTTATTCACTTGAGGCATGTCATTTTATCCTAGGACCTCACTAGACATAGATCCCCTTACTTGCCATCCTATCACCCTAAATCGTAAATTGATGTCTTAAGGGGTCCTAATATGACATTTCTTAAGGGGATAAAAGAAGTTCTCTCAAAATTTGGTGAATTTTCCCAAGGCAACCAAATTTAACAAATAATAAGATCGTGCAAGATTATAATATGAATGAGATTTCATGATCTAGGTTGGCCAGTTGAAACAAGAGCTATCTCAATCAACTGTTCCACAAGAAAATGTTCTTCACTAACTTGCA
This sequence comes from Sequoia sempervirens, assembly GCA_007258455.2. Taxonomy (NCBI): domain Eukaryota; kingdom Viridiplantae; phylum Streptophyta; class Pinopsida; order Cupressales; family Cupressaceae; genus Sequoia; species Sequoia sempervirens. The sequence continues at coordinate 39,401 of VDFB02259170.1, forward strand.
AGTTCATTATATTCCAAGGGCCACCCAAACTTCAACCTAAGTTCTGTAAACCCTAAACCCTGAACTCTAAAATCTAAACCCTAAACACTAAAGCATTCATTTTTTCCTAGGACCTTAAAATGAAATTTGGTTGCCTTAGGCAACTCCACCAAATTTTATTCCCTTAAGCAATTTCATTTTTTCATAGCATCTTACTACATAGATCCCCTTAAGCTTTCCTATTACCCTAAACCCTAAAATCTAAACTGTAAACCATAAACCCTAAAGCCATCTTTTTTTCTTAGGCTCTTAATGAAATTTGGTTGCCTTGGGGAACTTCACCAAATTTTATTCAGTTGAGCCATGTCATTTTGTCCTAGGACCTCACTAGACATAGATTCCCTTAAGCCATCCTATCACCCTAAACCATAAACCAATTTCTTAAGGGGTCCTAATATGACATTTCTTAAGGGGATCAAATAAGCTCTCAAAATTTGGTGAAGTTGCCCAAGGCAACCAAATTTAACAATAATAAGATTGTGCAAGATTATAATATGAATGAGATAAATCATGATCTAGGTTGATCGATTTACGGTTTAGGGTGATAGGATGGCTTAAGGGGATCTATGTCTACTAAGTTCCTAGGACAAAATGACATGGCTCAAGTGAATATAATGCCTCAGACCTTAATGAAATTTGATTGCCTTGAGCATCTTCACTAAATTTTATTCACTTAAAAGCCATGTCATTTTGTACTAGGACCTTACTACATAGATCCCCTTAAGGCATCCTATTACCCTAAAACCTAAATCCTAAACTCTAAACCATAAACCCTATAACATTCATAAATTGTCCTACATTAATAGTTAATTGTATTTTCATTCAAGTAACATGCCTTAGACATAAATGAGGCTTGCATATTTTATCATTTGTATTCAATTAGGCCATTTATATTGAATGGTTTTAGGGTATTTCCTAAACATGTATCTTACATTTTGAAATTACAAATCTAATGCAGGTTCACTCATATCTTAGAGATCACATGGATCGACTCAATAATAATCTCAATCCACCTCCGTGCCATCCATCTCCACCACCTTCAACTCCACCTCCACCCACTCCACCTCATAACCCCCCACCTCCACAACCTAAAATCGATGGTGCTCGTTTGCAAGAATGAATCAATTCCAATGTTAGAACCATGCAAGATCAAATCAACATTATTCAAAATGAAGAATGTGTCACACCACTTGTGAGGATGATTGAATCTAGGATGCAAACCATTGTTGATGCTGTCAGGGCTATGGATGGGATCTTAGATGAGCATTGAGAATGGCTAGAGGAGAGGGGAACTTCCGATTCTAAAAAGGAAAATACAAAGAAATGAAGAGATGAAGTAGAGAGCCACAATAGTCTCTAAACTAAGATAATGATCTTAAATAGTTATGAATTTATGAATTTGGTGAACAATGGATATTTTGTGTGATGAATTTATAAAATTGGTTGGATGGATATTTTTAGTGACGTGAATTTATGATTTTGGTTCTAGATGGATATTTTTAGTGACATGAATTTATGATTTTGGTTCTAGATGGATATTTTTAGTGACATGAATTTATGATTTTGGTGGAATTTATGAACTTATAATGAAGAATTTATAATAGTATATATTTTATGACTATCTACTTGATCATGATTTCTCATGTTGGAAAATTGTAATATATATATATATATGTGTGTGTGTGTGTGTGTGTGTGTGTGTTAGACATAAAATGAGCTTTTTTGTGAATGTTTCAAGTTTATTGTTTAGTATGTACACATGTATTAAAATTGCATATAGTTCTTAAATTTTGAAATTTGTATGTATGTACATAGTTTAGTTTAATGATGTATGCATGCAAATTATGCATCATATTTTTTATTTTAAATGTATGTACATGTTAAATTTTGAATTTTGTATGCACATGCTCAAGTTCAATCAATGTATATGTGTGTTTCAATTTTATATGATCTTAATATATGTATGCACATCCTATTTAAACAATCTCGCATGTGCATTTCAAATTTAACTATTTAAATTGTCATTTTTAAAGCTTGTATGTTAATTTTGTATAATTTAATGCAGGTGCACACTTATATCTCACATCATGGATGATTTTAACATTGATGACATCATCAATCCACCACCTCAACCACCTCCCCCTCCACATCCCCCTCCACCTAAGATGCCACCTCTAGAACCTATTGCATCTGATGAGGCTCGCTTGTGAGCACACATAAATGATTAGATTGCATCCATACAAAATCAAATCAATGCTATGTAGAGTCAAGCATTGATTCCACCCCATGTAAGACGTTTTGCATCTATGATGCAAAATGTTGTGGATGCCATCGGGACCATTGATTCTGATCTAGATAGGCATCAACAAGACAAAGATCAGATGAGACAATTTTATGCTGACGGTCTCTCTTACAAACAAATTTTAGACCTTAAAATAACGAAAGCCCACCTAGCCCCCTACTTTCTTGACCACGTTACTCGACAACCCATTCCTCCCAAAAAATCTAGAATATCCACGAGGTGGTGCATACATCCACAGATGAGTGCACATTTTTGGGATCAATGGTATATGGTTTTTGATAGTCCCACACATGCTAATTGGGAGTGCCCATTATATTTTTTGAGGAAACTGTATGTAGAGTTTGTTTTGGGGAAAAATCCCAATTATTTTGATTTTAAATCATTTTAGGGTGTTGGTGGCAACATGCCACAATATAGGTTAGGGGCAACGGTTGATCCCCAACACCCTGTGCATGCACAATCCCTTGTTGCTGCTCTTGGTCCTCCCATTCCCGCACCTGTGCATCATCGAGTTGTGATCTCGACATTAGGTTCTCTTAGTACACTCGTAGGAGACCTTGATCAACATGCTTCTGTGATAGCGGGTGGGGAGCATAGAGACGATGATTTTGGAGGAGTGTTTTATGGAGTTGGTTCGAGTAACACTCCAAGAGTGTTGATGCCCATCCCACATGTATGTACTAGTTGCTATCAAGTATGCTATGGACCTGATTAGGGCACACCTAGTTCAGGTGGACGTGGAGATTCTGGTGGTTCATCTGGTCTAATCAGTTTATTTGTAGAGTTTCTTACAGCAGACCATCACCCTGAGGACACTGCAACACAGGTATAAATATGCATCTACACGTTCATTTTATAAGAATTTTGATGAATGTATATATCAAAGAAAAGTTTGCAATACATTTTAACAATCAAACAGTTTGGTGTACAAATGACACTAACGATGGGGCAATCATCCGTTCCACGAGTACATACATCGACACCAGTCCTACTCAGCAACCCTTATGGGGTATTTTGATTTCAGTTTTTTAAATTATATATGAAATGATTTTTAACTTGAGTTTTAAATTTATAATTGAATCACATATATCTTTGAGATATTTATGTTGGTTTAGGCGAGTCAATTGGCTTCCATGTCGATTCCACCCAAGGGGTTGTTGAGCACTCCTCCACCATCGGTTGTTGTAGATCAGGGTAGGTACATTTATATTGTAAATTGTTTAAATTACATTAGTATAGTTACAATTTTGAATTTTGAATTCAATATATATGAAATGTGCATGTACACTTGTAAATATTATAAGCGTTAAATGTCTACATGTATGTCTAGGTTGATACCACAGTGAGAATGGGCATCAGACAACATTAGGTGTTGCGGCTACTCTTGAGGCCTCTATTTTTCAGGTTGTTTAAAATATTTTCTACACAAAATGTGCAATCTTGAATATATATATATATTAACCTAATTCAAGTATACATGCTTTAATTTTGATCTTGTAGGAATTTGCTAGTGCAACTTTCAGCCCTGACCTAGACACAGTTACACCTCTAGGAGGACATGCAGAGTAGGCTCCAAATCAAATGGTAATTTATTTATTTTATTATATTTAAAGTCAATTATAAATTATATATTCCAAATATAACTTTAATTTTAAATTTAAAATTGAATATATATATTTAATATGAGCTAATACATGTTTTATTTTATTTTTTCTTTTATAGCATGAGACACATCTTATAGTTGAGCATGTACAAAAAGGTCCTAGAGAAGAGGGTGCACAACCTCAGAATATGGTACAATTAAAATATGATAAATTATAAATTAAATTGAATTAAACCATTTTTAATTGTAGACTTGTACATCTAATTTCAACTGTCTTTCTCTTGTTTATGTAGATTGATTCAGAGAATTTAGAGGTTGCTTCAGGTGCACCCAAGCATCCAGAACCAGATATGATGGTAATTTAATTTTATGATAAATTATAAATTAAATTGTCATTAAATCATTTTTCATTGACTTACATCTGATTTCATCTTTCTCTTCTACAGAGTGTTTCAGGTCATCCGCATAATCCACATGGCGTGAAGAGTTCTCTTGATTATAGAGACAATACATGACCTAGAAACATGATTTTATGGGTTATATTTGTTTATTTCATGGACTATATTTCTGGTTTCTCATGTACTTTGTTGGAATTTATATTTCATGGCTCAAATGCTTAGTTGGAATTTAGTTCATGGGTTGTACTCTAATGGACTTTATTTCATGCTCTTAATATATTGGTTTCATGCACTTAATATATTTACATAAATTATGGACTTTATTATTTTTTGAAAATTTTAATTTACACATGTACATTTATGCATTTTATGTTCATAGTCAAGACATCAATATAGGACATTAATGTGAAATTAAATAATTAGTCAATAAATCATAATTTACAAACAATAATTAGTCAATTCAATTCACGCCAATCAATAATTAGTCAATAAATCATAATTTACAAACAAAAGCAATATGTTTCTATACCACAAAGGATAAAATTTTAAGAAATAAACAATACCATACAAGATTAGAGAACATAAGCATTAATAAATTCTATAAATAATAGCATCCAACACTAATTTATAAGTTGTCAAAACAAATAATGGCATCCAATAGTATTTATAAGCTGTCAAAACAAATAATGGCATCCAATACTAATTTATAAGCTGCCAAAACAAATAATAACATCCAACACTAATTATAGGTTGTCTTAAGGGGATATCTTAAAGGGTCCTAATACGACATCTTAAGGGGATGTCTTAAGGGGTCCTAATATGACGTCTTAAGGGGATGTCTTAAGGGGTCCTAATAAACTATCTTAAGGGGATTTCTTAAGGGGTCCTAATATGACGTCTTAAGGGGATGTCTTAAGGGGTCTTAAGGGGTCATAATACAATGTCTTAAGGGGTCATAATACAATGTATTAAGGATATAATTGATTTAACAATAATGTATGCATGATATTTAGTGATTATACAATCAAATATAAAGTTTCAAAGTAGGAAAACATGCACATTTAAAAAACAAAATATCTAGAATATCGATTTTGATACACAAAAGTACATAGAGTACATAATTATGTATGTACATGTATTTGTAATTTGTACAAAATGTTTAATTCTGTAAGTATGTATGTACATATATGTCATGTCAAAAAAATGTTTACAAAATTTGGATATGCCATCTCAAGAACATCTGAAACTCGTGCCTAGAATGTAGTAGGTCTTCACACCACCTGATATCAAAAAGGTACAATAAATATTAATGAAATCATTAAAACATACATATTTTAATTTATATAAAACTATCTATATGTACACAACTCAAGTACCTACATTTAAAAGTATTCCACACATGTGTGTAGGTTGAATCCAGGCATCCTCTCCTTATTGTTTCAAAGTATGAGATCAATGCAATGATGGCTTAAGGATACAAAAAAGGATAATAAATCAATTTTAACTATTAATGTACAAGCAATATCAATATGTAATCGAAACATGTATTTAAATATAATTTAACTAATAATTACATATTTTTACCAAGTATTCTATGTTGTCTAGGTTGAATATGCATGGAAGATTATCAAAAACACCACTTTAAATTTTTAAAAAAGTATTTTCATTAAATTCAACATCACATTCTAGATTTTCATCTTCATCTTCATCTTCATTATCATTTTCATTATCAACTTCAAAATGATTTACATTTTCATCAATAAAATGGTTTTCATTTTCATCAACAAAACGGTTTTCATTTTAAAAAACAAATGGTTTTTATTTTCATTTACATCAACAAAATGGTTTTTGTTTTCATTTTCAAAAAAAGGATCATTCTCGTGTTCATTTTCAACAAATTCTATAAAAGTTTCATCTCTCTGAATATTATCAATGTCAACATCGTTAAGTCCAACATCTTGCAAAACTTCTACATACAAATTTTCCATTTCACTAACATGTGGATTTGAGGACGTACCTGGATTTGTGCATGTTGAAACATTCTCCATAGAATTGAAAGAGGGATTTGAAGACATATTAGGACTTGCTTGTATAATCATATTATTCTCCAAATTGACTTCTTGCAAATTGGCTTCATCTACAACCATGGTCTCCTCAATGTTTTCATCTTCAATAGTTGTGGAATTGGATGCTCCCCCATCATTCATTGATTTAATTCTCATTCTTCTTTCTCTTTGTATTTCTCTCTCCTCTTTTTTGGCTTTAATTTCTTTAGGATTCAATGTCTTCCTCCTCTTATTACGAGCTTTATCTCCCATGATTATAAAATTCTCAAGCACAAATGAATGTCAATAGTGAAATTATTCAAAAAATTCAATCCAAATTGGAAGTTGAAGACCTATAAGGACAAAATTCTTCCTCTTGTGTTCCTCAAAACAAGTATAAAACTAGCACAATTCCACTTTAAAAACTGTTTTCTTCATGCCTCCTTTGAAAAAATCAATCCATATTGCAAGTTGAAGACCTTTTGTTCCTCAAAACAAGTACAAAACTAACAAAATTCCACTTCAAAAATAGTTTACACGATGCCTCCTTTGAAATTTTTTATCAAAAATCCAAATTCACCACTTGTAAAAATAATATTTGATGAAAAATAGCCCAATTTTACTACTCTCGGCCGTACATGTGAAGTTGTAGACTTCATAGTAATTTTTGACAGTAAATTTAAATAAAACGGTTAAAAAAAAATGGAACCCTGTTTATAGAATGAGATCTTGTTTTATAATTGGGATCCCGTTCCTAATATTTAATGTGGGGACTGTTGACAAAGGAAGGGGATCCTGTTTCCTTGTCAACAGTCACACTATTTAATATTAGGAAACAAGATCCCATTTCCAAAAAACTGAATTTGAATTTGCTTTGTGGTTAGGTTTATGCTTTGTATTTTGGTTCGGGAAAAAGCATTTGGAATCCGAACCTAGGTCTTCAACCTAGTTTGACCTACAAGTTGAAGGTCCTAACAATGTCAAAGAAAAATGTCGAGTTTGGACATATGGCTGACGACTTTTTTTGCAGAATTTTTTGACAAAATTAAAACCCATTTTAGATGAGACAATGCAGATTCCAAATATGTAATTTTTTTTACAATTGGAATATTTTTTCTATTTTTCAATTAATTTATGATGAAACTAGCCCATAAACTTTAAATATTAGAGTTTTTTAATATTTTAATAAATTTTGATCAACATAACATTTTGAAGAACAGATTGCACGAGAACAAACTTCAAACATTTTTTTTCAATTTAAAAAAAAATAAAAAAATGATAAGTTAAGGTCATCTTATGCGTGTCGTACACAATGATTTTTCAAAATGATAAATATGCCTAATAAAAAATTAACAAAAAATATTCAATAAAAAATTACAAAAAAATATCGAGAACAAGCTTCAGTGAGTCACAAATCTTTTCCCAAAAGGATTTAGAAAAATACAATAATTTAGGTCAAAATATGGATGTTGTACACGTGCATGGTATGGTATAAAAAAAGTGACTTTTAAACAATGATTTTTAGAAATTCCTATTGAAATTTAATGTGTACGATTTGGGTATTGAAATAAATTACATATTTGGAAACTAGACTCTGAGTACTACATTTTATGATCAGTGACTTTTTTGAAGATTCCATCTCTAAGTGCTTCAAATTTTAAGGTCAAATGTGTCAAATGCTAAAAATCAGGGAAAACATTTCCACTTTTTGGCCAAAAAGTGGACTCAACTTCTTGCCAGCACCCACATTCATCCATATACCCTCACTATCAAGAGTCACTTGACACAACCCATACCTTTGATCCACAAAAAACGTCCATTAGTCTTCCTTATCCTAACTTTGACAAGGGAAAATAACCTTCCATTAATCCATTCCAAGACGCCACATCCTATCCAAACCAACCTTCCATTAATCCATACCAAGATTCCACATCCTACCCTAACCAACCTTCCAAAAATCCATTCCAAGAATCCATGTCCTATCATAACCAGCCTTACCCTAATCCATTTCAATCCACCACATCCTATTCTAGTCCTTCATCCACTCCATCCCAATCTATGACCCAATCCAATAAAAATACATTTAGTCATGCAAATTTTGTTGTTGTCCAAAATCACATTCCATTGCCTAAACCTAGGGATATATTTCAAAAGGAAAATCCAAAGCATGACCTCATAACTCCCCCGTTATGTCAAGATCAAAGTATTTATTGTGATCCCATTCCATCCCATGATCCTATCCTTAAGTCCATCCAATAAATCCTTCTAGACAACCATGTCACCCAAGATAAACCTATCTTTGATCAAGATCCTACTATTGAACAAGAAATTCAAAATTATCCTCTCATTGACCTTTCTACCATCCATGATCAAACATTTGAAGTTGATCCTATCCAAACTCCGAACACCTCCATTTCCCAAAATGAGACACTTGCCTCCTTTGGACACACAGATAACCAAACAAATGACATGAATACCATCAAAGAAGAACATAAAGAATCTATTATGGATCAAGTCAAAGGAGAAGATACAAAAGCTACCATGGATCAAAACGATATCTTGAATGATCAAGAAGAGACGAGCATGTCAAATGATAAGGCCAAAATATCCTATCAACTAGGATCATCTACTTTTATCAAATCAGGCTTTCTCATAGAGAAGATTCCAAACAACAATTTCCACATACACAATGATGGGTTCACATCTTGGTTTCAAATTAAAAAATCTCCCATCACAAACAAAATATTTCAGAGCATGCAATATCAAGGAGGATGACTAGGCTGATATGAGCAAGGAATTCAAGAAACAATACAATTTTATGAAAATCCTAGACATCAAGGTCTTGGCTATTCCTTAGTCAAAAAATCAAACGATGTTAGTGACCTCCATGATATATTCCAATACAAATATCAAAATGGGGGGCCATGAGTAGTCCTTGTCATAAGGTTGCTGCCAACAATCCTTCCATCCACACCATAAATTGTCATTCTAGCATAATTAAACCCATCAATTGGAACCAACAAAAACAAGTCTTACAAGTCAAAAGAAAAAAAATCAAATATCAAAGGCCATTGAATGCAAAAATCCAAATGGAAAAATAAAGTTAAAATGGATCCCAAAGAAAGGTGGACCAAGTAAAGAAAATAGTTCAATTCCAAAGTATAATCAAAATGTGGAGCCACAAGAAAAGAGGTCTCCCACATATAACAAATATTCACCTCCTTCAAAATGGTCATCACACAAGGCATATAAAAGTCATGGTTCCAAGGACTATCCCAATCAAAATTCCAAACTCCATCATCCACCATCCCAAGTTTGGAAAATGAAAATTGTTACATCCAAACTTCCAAATAATCCTTCCACATCTACCATCATCCATCATCCATCATAATCCAAAATCTTATCCACATTCCAAAACTCCTACTTTAGCTTTTTCCCTCTTCTATAATTAAATAATTACATGTTATATGATCTTAACCTTGATTTTATCTTGATTACAGGTAGATCTTCAAAAATAGAGTTTAAAGTATTTGTATGTGTTATTTTTATATGCAAGCGAATTCAAACTTGAGTAATTTGTGATGGGGAATAAAAAGACAAGAACAAGGTTGTATGATTGAAGAAGAGATACTCCAAACTTGGAACATCTACTCAAGAACAACCCATGGAAATTGTTGATGACCAAGGAGTACAGGTACCGGGACAAATTGAAAGTGGTGATAGAAATATTTTCCTTGGTATGAAATCTGATGGAGATGGATGAGGATTCTCTTTTCAATAATATTTCATCTAAAGATATGTTATTTGAAAGCACAGTAAAATTACACTGTAAAAGAATATGGGATTAATTTTTTGAAGAAAAGTCTATAGTTGGAAGAGCATAGTTATTTGCAAAGTTATTTAGGAGGAAAGAAATGATCCTTGTTTTGGAGTTATGGATTGATAATAAGAAAAATTCACCAAGATCATTAAAACAGACAATAGTTGAAAACCTGCAAGAAGCATTGAATTCTATTGAAAGAAAGAGTTGAGTTTTTGATTTAAGTGTTGCTCCTAGAGCATTGATGACCGTAACTTCTAGTAAGAAATTATCACATAGAAGACAATTTCAAGCAATTTCTGAATTACTCAATGTTTCTAAGTGAATTGTTCAAAGATATATCAAAAAGATAAATAGATTAGATGGAAATATTGAGAATAATTGGGTAAATATTTGTAGGGTTCCCCAAAAAAGATAGAATCTCAGAAGATGTAAAGGAATAGGTGATTGAATATTGGACCAACCACTCTTGTGTTTCTTCCAATTGAAGGGACACTATACAAATAAAAGGTGAAGATGGTAAAAAAATTTCACATCCAAAACATTTTATAGATACAACGCAAAGTGAACTTTTTGAAGCATTCAAGCAAGAATTTTCAGATGTGAAGATTTCACAACAACACAACAGGAAATTAGCGCCAACTTAGCGCCGTATTTTAGTGTATTTTGAGCACATGATTTGGAAAATTTGGCTGGCATTAAAATCGACGCAAAAAGGCATGGTTAGTTCAACGTCCTATTTTGCGCCGATGTTTCCACTAGTTTTAGCATCAGTTTTATCGCCCAAAAATCATGATGCCTCCGTTAGTGCCCAAAATAGTGCCAGGAAGTAATGACGAAAACGGCGCCTAAATTGGTGCCCAATTTGGCTTATGGTTTTGCTTCCATGTCTACTCTCGTTTTTGCTTCTAGTTTTGCTTCGAATTTTGCATCCACTTTTCCTTCTAGTTTTGCTTCTAGTTTTGCCTCCAAGTTTGCTTCCAATTTTGCATCCACTTTTGCTTCTAGTCTTGCCTCCAAGTTTTCTTGCAATTTTTCTTCCGGTTTTGCTTTTGATTTTCCTTCCACTTTTGCTTCTGGTTTTTCTTTGAGTTTTTCTTCTAGTTTTGCTTCCATGTTTGCTTCCAATTTTGCTTCCGGTTTTACTTCAAGTTTTGCTTCTGGTTTTGCTTCCAAGTTTACTTCTGGTTTCCATTTTTGCTTCTAATTTTGCTTCCAAGTTTGTTTCCAGTTTTGCTTCCGGTTTTGCTTCTAGTTTTGCTTCCGGTTTTGCTTCCAGTTTTGCTTCTAGTTTTGCTTCCGATTTTGCTTCCATTTTGCTTCCAGTTTTGCTTCCATATTTGCTTCCAATTTTTCTTCCAGTTTTGCTTCCGATTTTGCTTCCAATTTTGCTTCCAAGATTGCTTCTGGTTTGCTTCTAGTTTGACTTCCATTGTTGCTTCTAAAAATGCTTCTTGTTTTGCTTTTATTTATTAATTTAATATGTTTTATTTCAATTTAATTAGTTAAATATATTGCGCCTCTTAAATAACTCATATGATTATAGAGTAAGTAATTTAATTATTTAACTCGTATGATTAAATAACAATATAATTATTGTAACATGATCATCATCTATAATTAAAACAAGTGAATGAAATATATCTATAATTTAATTGAATTTGACAACATCCATCCTGAGCAGTAAATTAAAATCATCATACTTAATAAATATCCATCCAAAAATATCGACCACTTTTAATATATATAAATTGACAAGTCAATACTGATAAGATCATCATCATATATAACTAAAACAAGTGAAATTCAAATATGCCAGTACATCAAAAACATGTGAAAATGATACATGTCCAACAATTGACATAAGTGAAAATGATACATGTACAAATGATATAAATAAAATTGATAAATTATTTAACTCAAATTGATACAAGTCAAGATGATACATGTCCAAATGATATAGTGAAAATGAAACATATCAATATGATACAACTCAACAATATAGTATAGTAGGCTGTGAAAATGATACATATGATAGTAATCATGAAAAGACTCATCATAACGGTATATCAACAATGATCCATGATGTAGTCTATATGATCATGAATGTCACTGGTTACTATCACCAACTGTCTCATCATCATCATCATCGTCATCATCATCATCGTTGTCATCATTGTCATCGGCCTTAGTGTCTTCCTTATCTGTGTCATCATCATCCTTTGCTATGTGATCTGTACCAAAAGAACCAATATTTTTTGGATCTATATCATGTTGAGGATCATCTTGATCTTTTGGAAGACCCATGTTCTACAAAAAAAAAACATTTAAAATGAAAAGTTATTATTTATTTCATGCAATAATTTATTTTTCTATTATATATCTAATAATACAACATATGAGATGAAACCATAATCATATTACATCATATCAAAATGCACATACCATAATAAAATTTCAAAAAAGTTACAACTAATACTAGTGAGTTAGGACAAACTTCAAATTTCAAAAACAAAGCCAATTAGGCTGGCAGACTTGTGGATGAGGCCAACATTTGGTGGAAGAGGAAGAAAGATGACTGGAACTTTGGAGGCCCACCATAATGGATTTTAGTATTCAACCATGAGAGAAAAAGAGAGAGCTGATATCATGTATCAAAACATTAAGCATGCATTCTTCCAGCCAGTAAAGAAGGAGATGATTACTTTGCTTCATTTTCATTTGCATAACCATATCACGGCATGGGAACCATGGAGACCAAGGATGTTCAATTTTATGTGGAGGTAATGGATGCGGTCCAAACTTTAGGAGGGGAAAGAAGGTCAATGTATGATCCTGATGAAATTGAGGAAGAACAACACGAGAGGGACAAGAAAAATAAAATCAATACAGAGTTTCAAGGATTTGTCAAGCGAGTAAGAGAGCTATGGGAGAAGCCTCATCTAAAAGATTTTGAACTAGAGTTTGATATACCATTTAGAGAGCTTGGTTTTCATGGAGTTCCTTTCAAAGCCTCTGCTTTTATTGTTCCTATGGTAAATTGTTTGGTAGAGTTGGTGGAATTACCTTTCATAGTAATCACTATTAGTGAGATTGAGATTGTTAACCTTGAGAGAGTAGGACTTGGGCAAAAGGAATTTGATATGGCTATTGTTTTCAAAGACTTCAAGCAGGATGTACTCTGCATTGATTCCATTCCTCAATCTTCACTTGATGGCATCAAGGAATGGCTAAACTCCATGGATATAAAGTATTATGAAAGCATAATGAACTTGAACTAGCGACCAATTTTGAAGAGTTTTATTGATGATCCAGATAAATTTTTTTGAAGATGGTGGTTGGGAATTTTTGAATATGGAAGCTAGTGATTTTGATTTTGATAATTCAAAAGAGTCAGATCAAGGATATGAACCCTTTGATGTAGAAGAGGAATTAAAATCAGATTTCATGTAGCCACCATCAAGAGTGTTACACGCCAACAAGATGGAGGGAATTCTTATATAAGGATAATTTTCAATGTTGCAGGTACCGACTTTAATTCCAACTACAATGGCAACATTGAAATTACCTAGCAATATTTATGTTAAGGAAATTTCCTTTAAATGCAAGGATTCAAAGCACATCAACCATGTGGTACAAATGATTAAATCCTAGAGATGATCTATAGCAATGAAAGAGTCTAAAAAGGCAGAGATAGCTACATTGGTGCCTCAGGAGAAACTTTAGCTTTCAAAAACAAATCCAATTAGGCTGGCAGACATGTGGATTAGGCTAGTATTTGGTGGAAGAGGATGAAAGATGACTGGAACTCGAGAGACCCACCATAATGGATTTCATTATTCAACCATGAGAGAGAAGAGAGTTGATATCATGTATCAAAACATTAAGCATGCATTCTTCTAGCCAACGGAGAAGGAGATGATTACTTTGCTTCATTTTCATTTGCATAACCATATCATGGCATGGGAACCAAGAAGACCAAGGATGTTCAGTTTTATGTGGAGGTAATGGATGTGGTCCAAAATTTAGGAGGGGAGATCCTGATGTCTACCGAGAGGCATAAAGTCAAATGAATTAAGTTCACCTACATGTCTGCCAAAGTTTACTTCCAATTTTTATGACTGTTTTTCTTGACTTGTCAGAGAAGAGACTTCAGCTTTCAAAAACAAATCCAATTAGGTTGGCAGACATGTGGATCAGGCTAGCATTTGGTGGAAGAGGATGAAAAATTTCTGGAACTCTAGAGGCCCACCATAATGGATTTCGGTATTCAACTATGAGAGCAGAAGAGAAAGTTGATATCATGTATCAAAACATTAAGAATGCATTCTTCCAACCAACGGAGAAGGAGATGATTACTTTGCTTCATTTTCATTTGCATAACCATATCATGGTGTGGGAACCAAGAAGACCAAGGATGTCCAGTTTTATGTGGAGGTAATGGATGTGGTCCAAACTTTAGGAGGGGAGATCCTGATGTCTGCCAAGAGGCATAAAGTCAGATGAATTAAGTTCACCTACATGTTTGCCAAAGTTTACTTCAAATTTTTATGACTATTTTTCTTGACTATCAGAGAATAAACTTCAGCTTTCAAAAATAAATCCAATTAGGCTGGCAGACGTGTGGATCATGCCAACATTTGGTGGAAGCGGATGAAAGATGACTGGAACTTTGGAGGCCCACCATAATGGATTTCGGTATTCAACCATGAGAGAAGAAGAGAGAGATGATATCATGTATCAAAATATTAAGCATGCATTCTTCTAGCCAGTGGAGAAGGAGATGATTAATTTGCTTCATTTTCATTTGCATAACCATATCATGGTGTGAGAACCAAGAAGACTAAGGATGTACAGTTTTATGTGGAGGTAATGGATGTGGTCCAAAATTTAGGAGGGGAGATCCTGATGTCTACCAAGAGGCATAAAGTCAGATGAATTAAGTTCACCTACATGTCTACCAAAGTTTTCTTCCAATTTTTATGACTATTTTTCTTGACTGTTAGAGTTTACTTACAAATTTGAAATTTATTTTTGGTCATTTTGATGAGGATATATTCAACCAATGTGTAAGAAAATTTTGTTTGTATCGCAAGCATCTGTGCATTGCAAGAATTTTGATTATCTATGGTCTACAACTATGTCGTCTCACTTATTGGATCTTCTATTTCAATGTTTTCTATGGCCTTCTCTGTTTAAGGTAGCACCTGAAAATCCTACCTCCTTTCCTTAGCTGAGAAGTGGATTTGAATTTGGAAATACTGCACTTTAAAACTAGTTATGGTTTAAGGAGAGCTATTCTAGCTTTGTTGTTGACACCCTCAATCTTCAATAAGGACTTATATGCATGGAATGAAATGCAAACTTTCAAACTTAGATTTGAATGTGCATAATTTGATTGATTATGGTTTTCATAGGTAGTTGTCTTTACATGACTATTTTGGATTGTCAATACGTGTAATAGTGGCTGCATCCTTATCAAGTTTGGCTACCCTTATTCAGAATTCCTTGGCCTTTGGACTCGATACAAAGTTGTGCATTGTTATTCCATATTTGTAACATGTAGGAAATTTAAGGGGTACAACATATAGAAATTCAGTACTATCATCCAAGGAAAACTTACAGATGGTGTATCAAGAACAACAAAAAAACATATTTTTTTAATTATTTCAACACATCTCAAAATTCAATGTATTGATTAACATTTGTTACACATTTCAACTATTTATGCAAATGATGCATATATGTGAACTCGATCAGTGTTTTTACTTCAGTAATTTGACTTCTATGACAACCAACCATTACACATTTCATCTACATCCTTCTACTATTTATTCATGCACGTAAACGGTAATCTTGCAATCATAAGATTTGAGCTCTATTTACTCATCCTACACATCAATAAACAACTCAACACAAGAGATGAAAATTGACATATTAACACAACAATATCCAACTAAGTTATTGAAACTCAACTATTGATACCTCGTTCTCCATCCAGATTACAAAATCGTTCCACTTTTTATTTTGTAACATATTCTTTTCAAATTGGTTTGGATGGCGGCCATATTTCTCCTCCTATCAAAACATGGCACATGGACTACTTAAACTAATTAATATGCAATCATTTAATTTTTCCAAGGAAATAAAATAAATATATCATTTAACATATTAAATATACTTACAAATGTGCAGATCAAGGCCTGCAAACCTTTCTAGCCACTGTGATGCGTGGCATGAAGTTTCTCAAGCCTAGCCTTGGAGGCCTTGTCCTGAAACATATACTAATTCAATTTAACTATGCACAAATAAAATTTAAATATTGTTTAATAAATTTGATATAATCTTATGAGAAAATTCAAATACCTGCATACTCTCCTCACGGGACTTCCTCCGTGCATCAGACTTCTCATATGCTTTTACAAGCTCTTTCCATACTTTCACACTTACATCAATTGGCCTTCTTTCCTGTCTTAGTTCAGGAGGGATTTTTTTTATCTTCTTTGTTTGGTTACACCAAAATCTCTTGTAGTTTTGAGACATTCGTAGCTTTATCTTCTTTATAGACCAACCTGTTCCAAAATCAGTCTCCATGTCATGGATAATTATTTTTTTCAGTTGCATGGGTATTTGTGAGAATGGAAAATGTAGATGGTCTTTAAACCGTTGAAGGCATGATTCCTTCAACCTATTCACAAAAAATTTCTCAACATCCGTCATTCAAACTTCCCCTGAAACCACCTCGTATTCTATCTTCATATTGTAGCTACCAATGCAAGATTGATAACATGGTGTGGTGGAAGAAGTTTGTGTCCCAGGAATGGTTGGGACATTGGAAGTCTCTGCTCCTTGTTCCACATTCTTAGAGTTTACTATCACTAATTTCCTCCTGGATATTTTGTTCAATCCAGGATTGGATGTTGGGGAATCAATTGATTCCCTTTGACACAATTTATTTATTTGCAATGTTTGAGGGGCGTTACCAGATTTTTTTTCTATGTATCTGGCAAGCGTTGTCCACTCCACATTAACCAATTTGTTCACTACCTCTACCCCCAATATGGAAGCCAATTCCTCTTTATCTTTGTCAGTCTCATGTCCCTATATATATATTTTCAAATTATATTTCTTCTTTTAAATTTTGAAATAAAAAACTAAAAAGTAAAATTCAAAGAAACAATGGAAACATTTACAAATCTATAAATTGAAAATGAATTACCTCATTGAGGATAGAGTCTACTGAAAATGCTCACTTCCTTCTATTGCTTGAAATTTTGAGGTGACCTAGGGAAAATTATTTCCGTCTAGTCTGTGGAGGCAAACAAAGTACACACTGTCAGGTATGAAAGTTTTGTTTTGTGGGAAAATATGTTCGTTGGGTTTTCGTAGTGTTGATGACCTTATCGTGAAAAATATTTCATAATGCAATCTTGCATGAATTTTTCATGGCATTGGTGATTATGGCGCGACTGGGCAAAACCAAGTGGTTTTTGCATTTATTTTCAGTAGTTGCTCAGTAGTGACACGTTCGCTGGGTTTGCTTAGTGTTGATAACTTAGGGAAAATATGTTCATTGGGTTTGCTTAGTGTTGATAACCTTATCACGAAAACTCTTTCATAATGCAATCTTGCACGAATTTGTGATGGCATTGGTGACTATGGCGCGACTGGGAAAAACCAAGCAGTTTCTACATTTATTTTCAGCAATTGCTCAGTAGTGACCGACCTAATTCCTAGATTTTCCAAAAAGTTCACTATTTCCTTGATACCCAGGTTAGGGAAAGAATACAAAGGCATATTGGCTTTGTGCTATAATATTTTGAGCCAAAGCTCAAATGGGTAGGGTAATTTTTTTTGTTGGTTTCTCAACGGTTTTACAATTTATAATGATGGGACAATTTAGAGGTTGCCTAGACAGGTTAGGCCATGAACCAATAAACAATCACGAATTCAACGAAGAAAAAAAAATTGTAACCTTACCTGTGGTGTTGCAAACTAAATCAAATTTCTCATCAGTTGCTGGTAGCGCCCTGTTCTCTTCCTTTGCGCGACATTTTTTCCTTTTTTGTCATCTAATTTCTTCCTTCACATGGGAAATTTTTAAATTTTTGATTTTGATTCAGTAGTTAGCGCTTTAGTGGGTGTTAGTTGACACCAACTTTAGCATCGACTTTTGGCCATTAATGTAACCTGTTTGGGGTGCCTAAGGTGGCGCCAAGTGTGCCTAATTGGGCACCTATCATTGCTGTATAGTGACTATTTTCATTTTTGTGTATCACATGATCCAAAGTGTTGGAAATAATTCCAAATCCTACCTTGTTTTTGTGACCACCGTTGTCCTATGGCTCCTTCATCAACTCGGTGGGGTAGAGCAGTTTTTACCACGGTCCCGTAAGGTACTTCATCCTTCTCGGCAATAGTGCAGTGAAAGCTTCTATGGTGGCATGTGAGTCTTCCTTCTATTCCTAGCAGTGTTGCGGTGACTCCCACAAGTCTTCTACCATTGGTGTGTGGTAGTGCGATGACCATCATTGTCCCATGGCTCCTTCATCAGCTCGGTGCGATAGGGTGGTTTTTATCGCAGTCCCACAAGTTGCTTCTTCCTTCTTTCCAGTAGTGCTATGAAAGCTTACGTGGCAACATTTTTATTCACAGAGGAGGCCATGGAGAGAGGACATGGATGGCATAGAAATACTAAATCGCTGAGAGGAAAGTGGGTGGAAATAGATGACACAACAAAATATATAGATACCATAGAGGTAAGAAGAGAAAACAACCTCAACCAAAGGAGGATGGTGTTTATGAATTCACAAATGCTACAACATAGAGGAGATATCAATATGTCAAATATATGACTAAAGTGAGATTTTGTGTTGGATAGCATACTCATTGAAATGATATAATTGGTGTACTAAACATTATTTACTATGTTGTGTATTATAGGGGCAAGACGAGGCCATGGCAACAAATCATGTCATATCAAATGAGGACACAACGGATGAAGCGGGACATCAGGTACTCAAATTTTGACTTAACTTAGGAAAAAATGATCTGATGGAATTTTGTGATACACCCATCTTTTTTCACAGTATTATTGAAATTTATAATGTATTATCCAATCTTGACATAAATTAATGCATGTTGTTGATTATTTTAGATGGAGATTGGAGCAAATGTAGAGCCTAAGCGTTCAACTAGCAAAAGAAGAAGATATGTATGTGGACATGGAACTAAAACTGTTAAATCATGTAGACGATAGTGGGTGGAAGAGGATATGACAATGGATACTACAGACACAACAAATGATTGCACTGAAGAAGAGGTAGGTTAGGACTATAGTACATGGGATGAATACTTTGAGAAAATTGTTGTTTGTGGATGTTTTGTATGTTGTGGAAAGAAACAATTCAAACGAGTGATTTTACAAAGACATTACATACATGATGAGCTTCCAGTTGGTAGTATGCCTCCTACAATTGATTAAAACCAAAGAATAATAAATGAGTGTGGACTGATGTTTTATAAACTATGTTGTCAAAATTGTGTTTTATTTAAATTATTGTATAAAAAAGGTAGTTTATAAAATAATGTTCCATAATTCAATTGATGTATATTTGTTCATATAATTTATATTTATATTTTTTAAGCCATATTTGATTATATTTCTTTGAAATTGATACATTTATGATTTATCCAATTGTTTCCAAACATTAAATAATGCTTGCATTTGTTGATAGGAAGAAGATTTTGATGAAACACATACTAATACCCAAGATCCAACTGGGTTATTAAGATTTGGACGGGATGATCCAAACCATCCTTTAAACCATACTAGGGTGAGAAGAGCAAGATTGAAGAGAACACTACCACCTGAGAAATTTGAAGAGATGACGAGAGTCGTATACACTGATGACATGCCACCTAGCCTTAATGATGATGATCATGATAGTGAAAATGTAGTGCATGAAGAAGGATTGAATGAAATGCTTATAGGTTTATTTGGGGATGGAAACAATTATGACAATAATGATGATATTGTTGATAGTAACGATGATAGTAGGGGTAATTACCACCAACATAATGTTGATGATAACAACATCAAAGACTCCATCAAGCAAGCAACAAAGACACCTGTGTTCAAATCGGGTGCAAGTAGAACCTCAAAACTGGCATGCACATTAATATTATTAGAAATCAAGTCACTATTTGGTTGGTCAAACAAAGGATTCACTACCCTACTGAAGTGAGTTGAAATCTATTTCTTACTTTTCATTTTCAATTGGTGTACATAATTTGTAGACATTCATCAACTGCGTTTATATTTCTTTAAGGGGATTTGAAAACCATGTATTGTATATAAACAATCCTAGTATAGATTGACATATCAAACATGTTCATCATAAGTCAAACATTCAATTGATTTAATCTCTAGCAATCTTACAGGGCACTAAAAACTAAAATATTCCTTGAAGAGAATGTGTTGCCATCAACTTGTAGAGAGGCGTGTCTGTTGTTGGTTGAGTTGGGGATTGAATATAAGCAAATTCATTCATGTAAAAATGATTTCATTTTATACATAGATGAATATCAAAACAATGTAGAATTCCCTGTATGCAAAGAGAAGAGATATCGTATAGCTGTACAAGGTCCTATAGTTCCAAAGAAGGTTTTCTGTCACATGCCAATTATACCTAGACTTCAAAGAATGTTTCATTGCAATTCACTAGCACAATTGATGGAATGACATGCAAAGAACGGGAGTAAAGATAGATTCATGTGAATTCTGGCCAACTCCAAAGCAATGAAACATAGAGGAAAAATGACCAACAAAATTCAAAGATGAACCCCGTAGTATCAGGTTTGGTCTTGCAATTGATGGAGTGTGCCCACTCTCTTTCCCGAGCTCAAATTATAGTGTTTGGCCAGTTAGATTGATAGCATACAATATTCCCCCATGGATGAGTGTTCGAAAGGAGCACCTTATGCAGACTCTCATTGCTCCAGGAAAACATCAAGTTAAAAACATGGATGTTTATCTTGTACCTTTTATTGATGAGATGCAATTGCTATGGAAAGGCATAATAATGTATGACATATCATGTCCTCCATCAAATAGGTCCTTCATGTTTTATGGTGTGCTATGTTGGACTATTCATGATTTCCCAGGACTTGGTGTTTGTTCTGGTAAGATAAAATATTTACGTATTTACATTCATAATTTATTTTCATCTCAACTTTCATACTTAGTTTTATACTATTTTTTTTGTATGTTATTAACATTACTTATTGAATTGCAGGGCTTCAAACAAAGGGGATATTTGCATATCCAATATGTGTAGAACAATTTCAAGGGCGGTATTCTAAAGATCTACATAAATTTATTTACACAAACAATAGGGTTTTTCTACCACTAGATCATAAGTTTAGAAATCGCCTGAAGAATCAATTTGATGGAAAAGTTTAAAATAGAGGCCCTCCCATGATTATGGGTCCAGGTGATTGGCTTAAGAAGTATGAAGATGCTAAATTAAAAGCTTGGGAGGATTTTTTTGATCGGGGTGATTCATTTGAAGAACCACAACAAGTTGTAGTTAATATGCCAGAAGGAATGAAAAGGAAATCCATATTTTATGAGCTCCCTTACTGGAAGGATCTATTAATATCTCACCTATTAGATCATATGCACATATTAAAAAATGTCCCAGATTCTATATTTCAACACATATCAGGCAAAGAGAAGGACACCTTATCTTCGAGGAGAGATATTGCTCTTTCACATACCAAATTTGATAGAAAACATTTGTGGCCAAACAGGGAAAATGAAACATATGTAGAAGCTTTATGGATTTTTTTAAGAAAAGAGGTAGACCAACAAAAAAATGTCATCCATTCAATAAGGACACAAACTGGATATGGTTCATCATTGGATAAAGCTTTTATAGTTGATGGATATATCACAGGATTTAAAACACATGATTTTCGTAATTTAATGAAGGTATTATATATCGACATTTAACATTTACTTGTAACATTGATTAAGAACTAAATTTATTTTGATATTTTGTTGTGTGATAAAAAATTACTAATGACCTTTTCATAAATGTGTTTGATAGCATATCATGCCATTGACAATTAGGGGGGATTCATGTCTTACAGTTGACTTAAGGAATGCCATAAGTCGATTGTCAGCATTTACAAGGTATGTGGTTATATGAAATGTTCATGTGTGAGAGACATAGAGATTATATTGCATTTTAATTTATGACTAAAGGTTCATACTAATTTACTATTCTTATATTAGGTGGGTGACCTCCAAGGAGATCCATGAATTTGAAGTGCCAAAGTGGAAGAAGGAAATTGCAAAAATTGTATGTGTATTTGAGAAGGAGCTCCCTACAAGTTTCATG
Source organism: Sequoia sempervirens (assembly GCA_007258455.2). Classification (NCBI taxonomy): domain Eukaryota; kingdom Viridiplantae; phylum Streptophyta; class Pinopsida; order Cupressales; family Cupressaceae; genus Sequoia; species Sequoia sempervirens. The sequence continues at coordinate 62,015 of VDFB02259170.1, forward strand.
GACCTACAACTCCATTTACTTATACACTTAGTCAATGAAATTGAATTGGCGGGTGTCGTATCAACGAGGTGGAAGTTTTTTTTTGAGAGGTATATGAAAACTCTTAAAAGAAATGTCCGACAAAAGGCACATCCAGAGGGTTGCATGGCTGAAGGGTATGTATTGAATGAAGCATTTTTCTTCCTGTGTGAATTCCCCAGTAAGGATTTTGAAGATGGCCCATGCGTTTGGGATGAGGAACGAGCATCAAATATTATTGGTGGAGAAAAACCACAATCTAATGGTGTTGAAGTACAAACTAGTAAGTAAATTCACGATTAGTGTGGTTGTTTTTCTTGCAATCATTAATTTACTTTGTAATTTATTTGTCAAATTAATAGCATGATATTTGGAGCTTGAAATAAACATGTTGAAATGTAATAGGTGTAGACAAAATTTCTATACTTGACAAGTTCATTCTATACCACATGGAATTTATGAGCAAATGGATTGATCTGTATGATAAAAAGAGAGAAGTGTTAGAATCAAGGAGATAGTTTAAGAGATCGAACCCAGGGGATAATCCATTTCCCACTCATCTGCTTGGGGAATGGGGAAAATATTGCACACTAGAATGGGTTACTGAACAAATTCAAAATAAAATAGAAGATGCATGTATAGATTCAAACATAACAGAAGATAAAATCAACATGTCTAGAGGATGTGAAAGAAAGGTACAATTTGAATTTTACAAAATGTTGTTTCCTTACACTTTTGATAGTATTAACGATTTTAATATTCATCATTATATTTGTTTTCATTGAAATAAATGGTCTTTCACAGGTGAGGAAATATCTAGCAATGTGGGCATATGGTTGACATTATCGTGTAGAAAGTGTACATGTAAAGAGACGATCCTTCGATTATGGCATCATGGTTGAATTTGAGCAATCCAGTCGATCAAGCTCAAAAGATAAGAATATAATTGAAGGGAATCTACAATATGTTGGGAAAATACAAGAAATTATTGAGTTGGATTACCGCTCTTTTAAATGTTGTATTTTTAAGTGTAGATGGTATGAAGCATTTGAGAGGACACAAAGACATAATACCCATAGTGGATTGTTTTCTATAGATTCCTCATCATTCCTACCGGAGGATAAGGAGCCTTATTTTCTACCAATTCATTGTGAGCAAGTATTTCTTTAACTCAAACAAGAAGCGGTAGTGATAATTAATCTATTAATTCATAGATTATTGTGAATATATACATGTGTTTATTAATCAATAAAATTTTTATAACATACATCTAATATATGTATGCCAATTCATGTGCAGGTATTTTTCTATGAAGATATTTTGGACCCGAAATGGATATTTTTTATGCATTATGATCCAAGATTAAGGCATGTATTTGACAATGCAATAGTGGATACTGAGTAAAACAATGATGACCAACAAAATGAGAGAGAGGGATTAGAGAACATCAAAGAAATTGACATCCATGATGATGTTGAAGATGGTTATGTTTAGGCACAAGAAGACAACAATCTAGAGTTAGATGATGTTATGGAAGACAACAATATGGATGGTATAGAAAATGATGATCCAAACACATCTAGTAACAATATAGATGGTCTACAGTCAAATTTCAATGATGATGAAGATGATGCAGGTCAAGATGAGGATGATGATAATATTAAATACTTGAAAGAACATATGAACATTGACAATGATACACTGGATGACATTGTAGTAGACAATAATGTTAATGACCAAGACTTCTAAATTTTTAGAATTATTTGCAATCCATGTTTAAAAAAGGATGATTCTTATGGCCTAAACTTTGAAATGCTTCAGTAATATTGTGTTGTACTTGGAAAATTGAAACCCTATTTTATTCTCCTAGCAAGTTTTTTTATTTTCCATTATAATTCTAGACCAAACAACATTTGTGGGGATGGCCTTTTACACCAATCTTAATTTCTATGAAGTTCACAAACCCGTTGTTAAGCAGTAAATTCCTTTCGTAGACAGGAAATGTAAAGGATTCATTTAAGAAAATATAAATAGTCTCTTTCTGAGGGTAATCCACATGCAAAAAGTAAAAAGCACATAAAAAAAAATTGTACAGTAGAAAATCAGATTCAATAAGTTATGTCTTATTTCACTTGCACACTTATCTGAAAGACATAGGGTATTCACCATACATTTCCCTTGACAAAGAAAACATGTGATTTCATTTATTTTTACTTTATATCTCATAAGTGAAATTGTTGTTACATAATGATGCACTGAGAAAATAATATATACAAAAGAATGAAAATAAAATGTTTGAAATTTAACATGCAACCTACTGTGTTGCGCTGAAAGGAATTGAGATTAACTGGGACAAAAAATAAAAATAAATTTTGATGATTGTACATAAAAGTGAACAGGATATGAAAAGTGTGGACAATGATGGTGCTAAAATTGAAAACCCTGATTCTAATGACATTATTGTTTTATGTCATTAGAGATTAAGAGCACATACAATTTTATATACATAGAAAATGAAGATTTGAAACTAGTAAACTGAAAATGTAAACACTATAAGATTTTTCCTTAAACAATAATTCACATACTTACAAAAAAGGGTGAAGCATTTTTTATTCAAACTCTATTTTATTTAATAGACATAATAGTAAAAGAATATTTACAAGTACAAGAATATATAAACTGTTTCATAGAAAATAAGGAATGTTTCATAGAATATACAAGTACAAGAATATATACACTGTTTCATAGACTTCTAAATTTTCAAAGTTATTTGCAATATGTTGGGTCTAAAAAATGCAAGTTTTTAGACCATAAGAGGGTGCCAATCTCTAAGAGGATTTTAATCCTTAATACAAACCAATTAAAGTAAATTATTTGAAAGGACTTTAATTCACACCTAACCAAAAACCAATCAAAGCATCCACACAGTAACAATGAATGTGCCCTGATAAATCTTACAGATTTAAACAACTTGAAAAGACCACTTTGGAGACAACAAAGCAATAAATAAGCATGAAAATTGACACAAAAATTAAACACTGAAAATGGATTACGAGTTATAATGTATCTACTCCATTATATTGCTCAAAATATAAACATACATAACATGTGTTCTTTTGATATGAATGTGGATGAGATGGTCTAGTATCTATTCTAATGGATTGAAATGATGATGATATGATGATCAAAATCAGACCTTGGTTTCCCTATTTGTACGGGAAGCAACAAGCTTTAGGTCCGTTCACAAAAGTTACATCGTTTCTTAACTAAAGCATAATTAACATAACATAGAAACTTAAAAAGAGTTTATTGTTGGATGCACCAATATAGTCCGTTAATCATTAGCAAGCGCCCATGACCACCTAAGATCTATTCAAGGCTCAAGCACCATGTTAATGCATCCACACCAACCAAACTCTGACTACCTCCTCATACAACTCGTGCAAGGAACAAATTAACCTTTGACATGTGATCAATGTATTTCTCTTGGGCATAAGTGTTTGCATTTTGTAGAGTGTATGTCATTACATTCTCCAATACAACAATCCTCCTGGGCTGCTTATGTGCTTTGCTGAGTACCTCATCCTCATCATTGATGTCATCAAGGATGCCTGGCAAATATTTTGATATTTTATTTTTCTAAGTTTCCTAATCCTTCAAATCTATTTCTTCAAATAAATCTAGCATGACCATACATAGTGGTTGGCTGAAGTCACTCAATTCTTGTGTCAAGATATTCTAAAAGTTTTCATGTGTATTCATGAGGCTCTGACATTCTTGGAGCAAAGCATTATTATATCCATCTTTTACCTTGATATGGGATTCCATTTCCTTCATCCTATCAAGCAGACTTCCATTCTCCACGAGGGCCTTGTATGTTTCACTGTGAGCATGCTAGACACCATCTGCATGTTAAAACATATATTTGAATTTCATACAAATTATCCCTGACACTACTTCTAAAGTAGTAGCCTTCAATTTTCTTTTTAGTTCTTCCTGTTCCTTTTGAGCCTTTTCAAATTTATGCTTCCATTGGGAAATCTCAACATGGCCTCTAACACTTTTCTTTCATGTTCAATTAAAGGAGAGAAAAGCCTTGGAGAAGCAGGCAATCTATCTTTGTAGTTGGTTAATTCTTGTTTCAATCTCTCATTTTCCTCTATCAGCCACTAGTTATCTCTTACTAGCTTTTGGATCTGGGCTTTGGTGAATTTGGCTACATTCACATTCAAGTTAGCAGTCTCCAAGGGATTTGTCTCCCCTACTCTTTGCACCAGGAGATGTCCAAAAAATTGATCATGGTCAATGAGAGAAGGCTTCTTTCTTAGGGGGTAAAGAGCCCAAATTTGTAAAGTGGTATTATTAGGATTGTACCCTGACCCTATATAGACCCTATCACCTGCTTCATCCGTTATTTGCAAAGTTTTATTCTTTCTCCTCAAAAAGCTTTCAAACACAACGAATGAACTAATATCCCACCTAGGAAGGAGTATAACTCCAACTTCTTGCAATAATGCTTTTCCTCTCTCATCAATCATGTTTCTCATTTCCCTATCAAATTCATGTTGCAACTCTTTCAAGGCATAAGCCTCTTTCTCAGGGTCGATTTCCTTTAACCTTTCTCTTATTATTCTTCCTTTATACTCATATATAAAGGACTTAAATTCAGGGGTCTACACAAAAGTATCATTTGCAACAAATTCCTGACTTGCACGATGCCTCACATCATCTGATAGCTCATCAGAGGCTTCAAAGATGATCACACTTCTTTCCAATGGTATCTCATATTGGGGTATAATAGGAGCATTAAACTGTGAGACTTCTTCTTCCTCCTTAGTGTTATTTTCTTCCATGTATGGGGAACCAACTGAAAAGCTCACTTTAGTAGTAGGCTGAGGTGATAAGTGATATAGTGGTGTGATATTTTCTACTTGCCTCCTAGGACTGATGCCCCTTCCTCTTTCAAATGCCACAAGTGGCACATCTCTTATCGATTCTTCTTCATGGGGGATTAACTGTTCAATTCTTTCTATGGGATCCTGTACCTCATGGAAAGCCCCTACGCAGCCTGGGTTATTATTCACCTTCCAAGCTTCAACCATCATAACCCGATTATAGGAATTCATTCTCATCATGTTTTGTTTTTCTTCACAATTTCTCATGACATATTCTAAAAGGAAACTATGCTCATACCCTTTCAATTTCTAAAAAAATTTGGCATCACAAATGAAGTGTTCAGGATCAAACTTTTCCCTTTTGTTTCCAATCGACAAGCCATAATAATCTAGTTTACCACTAACCAAGTCATAGCCTGAATTAGAGATAATAGTGAAATCACCAAAGAATAAAGTGGAAGGAATGAAAGTCTACCTCCCATAGCTCTTTAAATGCATGAAAGCTGAAAATGACAATTGCCTTATGATCTCTAAATAAGCAACTTTTTCTAGCACAATCTTAGGCAACAAATAGGGTGCAACTTCAAATCCGTAAACCCTAATAATAGTACAATCCCCAAACATGTACCAGTCCCCCCAATTGTGATTTATCCCTACTTCATGACCCATATCTTTTGGTCAGAGAAATATTAAGATCTCTAGGGAGAGGTTGTAGTCACATTTGTGGCCTAGCATCTTGTATAGTGGTTTGACAAAATATTCCTCAAAATATAGGTAGTGGGACCTCCCACACCTGTTGTCCCACACAGATGTCCACATTTGTACAGGCCTTGAATTTCCATCATTATCTAAGTCTTTTATTCTTAATTCCTCACCCCATATCCCCATCACCTACCCTTCGTATAATATCATGTGCATGCAAAGAGAATAGTGCTTGAAATTAATGGCCTCATTATCATTCTTGATTAAATTGAGGGCATTATTGATGGCCTTTGATAAATAATCTGCATAAACATAGGGTCGGGCATTATGGCTCTAGATTTCAGTGGCTAAAACCGTGGGAGCAATTGCCATGTTCTTAGGAACATCAATTCCCAGTACTTGATTAGCTGAGTAATAAGTGTATTGAAAGTATTCTTCAAACAAAGCCATAGAAAATGGGGGATTATATTCACTAGAGAACCTCATAATTTAGTTACCTGCACCTTTAACCCTATGTAGAGGAAATTTCCACCTCTTGTAACTTGTGTCCATGGTGCGGTATTCCTCCAACAAGTCTCCAATTCATAATTTTGTTTTCAGGGAAGTTTCTAGCTAAAAAATCATGGAAATATAATATGGCTTTATGACCATGAACTGTGACCCATTAGGAAAATGAATTCCTCTCGTCTTCGGATTGTAATTCTTTGCCAACACCTTGATTAACTCTACGTTCACAAAGACGTTGGGTACTACAAGTTTACCCAAATTCAGATTCCACGGGTTTGACACTGGGCTATGCCAGAATTGCTTCCTATAATGATAAATAAAGAGGTCGTAACCCCTACACAGAGTCCATACATCTCCCATATTTTTTTGTTTATCTACTAATGTCACACACGATGGGTTAAGCTATGCTATTCTTTTGGATTTTGGCCTAGACCTAGGACACTAATTGATTAATTCTCGATTCAATTGCCTAGCTTCATTTTTTTGTCTTTTTGCTTTCTGTTTGCCTGGGGTTTTTTCCATCTCAACCCTACTCATGCAATGCTTTCATCTACTTAGTGATAAAATACTTTTAGATAAGTCTAAACCACTTACTTGGATAAATTCTACAAATTTCTAGCTACCTACTACCATCTAACTTGGTTCTCCAAATCCTTCAATTACAATTCATAGTGATTTCAACTTCTTTGAGGCCGTATTTATCAAATTTCAAGACAGTTCATCCAGCCTTGGTTCATAAATGACGCTTGCGCCACCTTTATGATCATGTTCTTCATTAATAGCGGTGGTTTCATCAATAATTTTGTTAGTCACATCAATCAGACTTACCATCATTTCATAACTGTTGAAGAGACTTTTAATTAAAATGCCCGTTGTTTCTTCAATATGCTGGTATGGTGGTGTTTTTCCCTTCCCTTCTACTGTTTACCGCACTACCACCTTGCTCAAAGCTTCTTGTTGTGGGGTTGTGGTGTATACCAATCTACCGCATATGTTTCTCACCTTCCTGACGATATAGCGGTGTATGCTTTTGATCATTACTTGAAGAGTGTCGATGAGACAATCTTATTTGTCTTATTGATATCTCAATGTCTCATTGACATTAGATCTTATGTTCCTCTGATGTTGGTTGTTAGTGTTGATGAAACAAGTTAATGTCTCTTGTCGATATGCCACTGTCTCATCAACAATTACTTCATTATATCCAAGAGTTATGTTTTTTCCAGGCACTTGTAGATATACCTTGTTGATGTGACATAAGTGATTCTCTTCTTGATATTCCCATATCTTGTTGACATTCACTATTTTACATCGTCGATGAGACATATAAATAAGTCTCTTCAACATAGAGGTGTCTCATCTACATTTTTGATATGTGCTTTGTGCTAATGTCGGGGAGACTTTGGAGGGACTCTCATCGACATGGTGTTGTCTTGGCGATATGCTATGAGCAATCATAGGAGTATTTGAAAGGAGGAATACACTTTGATGCTATGATCAAGGGTTTTATTTGGAAGCTCATGTGAGGGATTTGATTAAATTTAAGTTATTATGAAAGGAATTCTATGCATATGGTGGATGTAAGAGATGAGTGAAAATGGAAGTATGCAAAAATAATTAGGATGGAATTTTGGCTACAACACAATCCATGTTCAAAAAAGGATGATTCTTATGGCATAAAATTTGAAATGCTCCGGTAATATTATTTGTGTTGATACAAATTACCTATTGCAATATCCTTAAATTGTTCAATCTTTGGTATGAATTGTTGGAAAAAAAAGTTAGGATTACGTGGATGCTTCTTCCATTCATTTTGTATCAACATATGTTCATGAAGACACAAAATTTAATAGCTCAATCAGGTAGAGATTTGTGATTTTCAAATGAAGAGTAAGGCACATTTTTATTTATGCTACATTACATTCATGTGCATAAACAAAATCAGAAGATTACATTACTAGATTACACTTATGAAAATGCATATAATATAGGAAATATTGCACAATCCTTTCAAAAATGTAGTTTTTATTGATAATATAAATGCATGTTGTTCCACACAAGTCGTGGAACTGACTATTTGAATGCATATAATTGAAAAACTATACATGTATAGATACAAAAGAGAAAAATGCACATAAAGAGAAAGGGGACAATGACGAATCCCGATTGCTCTATTCTGCATCATCTTTAGTCTTCCTGCTTGTCTAAGCCTCCAAGTTGATGTCTTCCTTGCTGCTCCTAGGTTCCCTGCATTTGAGTGAGAAGAGTGTTGTTAGAGAAATGAAGGATCACCAGTCAAAATATGTGCATACATATATAAACATATAATTTGATCATCATGTGCATTCAAATAACCTGCATACCATAGATGTCTAGGAAAACAAGAAAGTTATCAAACATATCTATCATATGTTCGGTTGTATCTAACATGTTTTCTTACTGTGCAGGTATAGATAAAATTAGGTTGTTTTATTTATCTAGTTATAACATGTGGGGTGAAATGTGGCTCCCACAAGGGCTGAGCCTAGCTTGCTTCCCTATTGTTTCATTTGAGAAGGATAATCACAAGTAAACCATCCATGAAGCATTAAAGATCAATTTTTGCAAAGATAGTGGAGTATGTTGGTAAGGGGTAATCTCCTTATTGATAAATATTTATCCTTATTAATAAGAACATTCCACTATCAACATAGCCATGATTCTGAATAAACTGATCATCAAGGATTCCAAGATAGTTTTCATTATCAGTCTGGTTAAAAGTAAGCAGCCCCAAGCATCATAACAGTCACAAGAATTGAACATGAGGGGCAGTCATGTAGATTAAAATCTTACACGATAGTCATCACTTGCAAAGATAGAGACAACATGTTTCCACATAACAAATTAAATCGAATGCATGAAAGGTAAAATGATGACGTCCATAATAGTGAATGTTGCTTAAGAGGGATTGAAGGACAACATTTTGTATCAAGGAGAATAAAGTAACCTCAAACTCTATTGTACCTGAGTATGACAATACCTAAGCTTCTGGTGTTTCTAGATGGAACCTATAGCGGAAAAGTGTAGTCTCCATCTGAAGGAACCATATTCAGAGCTCTTCCCTAAAATGAGGGTTGAAAACATTAGAAGAAAAGAAATACCATAATTCTAAAGTAACAATTTGTATCAAGACAAATGTCAGAAAGTATAATTAAAAAGACAAATCCTTACAATTGGACCTCAAATTGGACCAAACAGATTTATGATTTTATCTTTAGAATGTAGGAACTTTCTCTGTTAGAGCTTCATGACCTGAAATTGGATCTCCAATTGGACCAATAAAATTTATGATTTTATCTTTAGAATATAGGAACTTTCTTTGTTCGATATTCAAGACCTCAAATTAGATCGAAAGCTAGATAAGCAGATTTATGATTTTATCTTTAGAATATACAAAATTTCTCTATCGGATATTAAAGATGTAAGGTTGGATCAGAAATTGGATAAGTAGATTTATGATTTTATCTTTAGAATGTAGGAACTTCCTTTGTCAGATATTTGGAAATTCCTACACACAAGTTCTGCTTCGAAGCAAAAAAACTCAGCAGTCTTTCACACCGGCTCAAGGTAAAATCCAACCTGGTTATGACACCGATAGCAATCCAATTTTTCCTAAACCGTCCATTCCTGAATGTTGCATCATAATCTATTCTTCCTGCACATAAAAATGCCACATATTAACCCCTTCTAAATAAAACTCAAAATACCATAAAACAATGAGTCCCCTATATTAGTAAGTAGATAGTCTATAGGGCATAGTTTGATTTTATACAAGGATGCTCATGAAAGGAGTCTTCAAGTGACAGTGAGTGAGTTGTTTGAGATTGCAGCTGATGGTGTAATATCCACTCTTAAAGGTAGTTAGCAAAGCAGTAAATGTGCAAGAAAATCAAATTGTACACAACAAACAATTCACAATGTTATCTTGTATAATGCCTTAAGTTTGAAGACAAAAATCTCATTGTACCTTGATGAAAGTAGTGACCTTAATGGTCAATCACTGAAAACCATGATTTTAAAACATGCTATTGTGCTTATGGAGGCAACATTTTAAGCAAGGTGGTGAGTGGTGGTTTGGAACAATGGTAGGTATGAAGGACTTGCTTTATATGCAGACTATGTAGTCTAGCTTAAGACAACGTTCTTAGAAGAGATTGAAGGTGGATCATGGAACTCAAGGGTTACCATGATAAAGATTAAAGAAAAGACTAAGATCTATTTAAAAGCCACTATCATGAATATATTAAAGATGTCAAATGAAAAACCCTAGCGGTTGGAGTAATGAACATAGTGTGAAAGAGGACAGTGTGCTAGGGAAGATTTAGCAAATCTCCACATTATCTAATCATAGGAAAATACATCATTTATTTATTTTTTTAAATTAAAAGAAATTATTCTAAACCCTATATAGGACACATTGATACTTCAAAAGCATATGATTTATTTTTTTAAATTAAAAGAAGTCATTCTAAACCCTATATAGGATACATTGATACTTTAAAAACATATGAAGGAATTTGAGATTATGCAAACATATGTCAATTAAATACCTGGATTACAAACAATAGTGCAAACATTGTATCCCTTGTTGATCAGAGCAAGAATGAGATAAACAACAATGAATCCTATGCCTCCTTACCATTCTCTGTCATTCTTTACTGAAACACTTCTCCATTTTGGCGGGCTACGCCTGAAAATAAGGTTTCAACAAAGGTTTTATTGCATGTTTATTAAAATGAAAACTCCATTCTGGTGGGCTATGCCTGAAAAATAAGATTTCGACGAAATATTTAGAGTATGTTTATTAGAGTTTTAGTGTATTTTGGCGGGCTATATTCTTGCTTCCTTAAATGATTTATTCAAATGGATTGTGAATAACATGTTTTGTTGCATTTAGTTCTATAAATTGTAATGATTCCACGATTACCGTACTACCGTCGTCTATTATTATACCCATTACGGTATGGTAGGGTTTTTCCCTTCCCTTCTGCTATTTATTGCACTACCGCCTTGCTCAAGGCTTCTTGCTGTGGGGTTGTGGTGTATACCGCTCTACCGCATATGTTGCTCACCTTCCTGGTGGTATCGCAGTGTATGCTTTTGATCATTACTTGAAGAGTGTCAATGAGACAGTATTATTTGTCTTACTGATATCTCAATGTCTCATTGACATTACTTCATTATATCCAAGAGTTGTGTTTCACCGAGCACTTGTAGATATACCTTGTCGATGTGACGTAAGTGATTCTCTCCTCAATATTCCCATATCTTGTTGACATTTCATTGTTTTACATTGTTGATGAGACATATAAATAAGTCTCTTCGACATAGGGGTGTCTAAATTGGTGCTGAAATTGAAGCTAAACTTGAAGCTAAAGCTATAGCTAAAAGTGGCACTAAACTCGAAGCTAAACTCAGAGCCAAAGGCGACGCTTATAGTGGTGCCACACTTAGAGCTAATATCGGCACTAAATGAGGTGCTAATTTCAGCAAAATTAGCACCTTAATTAGCAACAACTTGTCCTCATTGATGCAAATAAACACCAAAAATAGCACCATCTCGATAAATAGCACCGACATTTTCAAAAAATTGGAAAAAATTACATTAACACAATGGGTGGAAGCAAAAAATGGAGCAAATCACAGGGATTTGTTGTAGTGTTTGTCAAAGGATGTTTGAGAGACTACAACCAAGTTTTGTACATATAAATAAGGTACGTGAGACTTGTTGTTGTCAAAATAATGTTGAATTTCATCTACACCTACAGTCATATAAAAAAGATATGACAATAATTAATCCAAATATAGTCATCCTTGGAAGTATAACACAATTTGTGAAGTATCTTCTATGCGAAAAATCAAAAGATTTAGATGAATTCAAAGTGCAATGTATAAAAAATATATGTAATGATTGTGGAAATTTGAAGAATATTTTACAGGTTGACAATATTGATCATTCAATGTAAGTTATGTGGAAGAGATTTGAATATGAGAAATACTCAACAAAGTTAGGATTTGAGACCAAAAAAATTATTCTCAAAGAAAGTGAATTGTCTTACAATGAGTTTATGAATGAATTTTGTAATATCATATATCCACATATTCAACATTTTCATGGTGCTAGATGGCAAGCTAAGCAATTTTTTGACTCAAAGAATTTCTTTCCACTAGGTTGTATTCTCTCTATTGTTGATTTCTTTGAGAACTATACATTTAGTCCTCAAACTGAGATTCAAAGTCAATATTATTATTCAAAGAAAGTTGCAATATTTGTACAAGTTTGTTATAGACATGCCGAAGAACATGTGGATGGTGTACAAAGTAGCAAAGATGAATGGATTATCATCAAAGAGGTTCATGTTTATATTAGTGATAATACAGGCCATGATAGAAGCTATGTAGCCCATTGTTTTGCAATGTTTTTTGAAGACCTGAGACGACGTGAAATAGACGCTTCACAACACTAGATATGGTTTGATGGATGTGTTGGTAAGTGTTGATTTTTTTTTTTTAAAATAATTTTTATTTTTTACTTAACTTGTTCAGACTTGAATTGTCCAGTTACTTATATGTTGTACACATATAGTTTATTTTTACTATTTTGGTTTTACATGAAATTGTTTGTAACTTCACAAGAAAATTTAAGTATTTAAAAGCTTTTAATTCGTTAACCCAACAACATATTATATGTGACATAATTTTTTTGTTGAATTTCTATGAGAGAGGACATGGAAAAGGAGAGCATGATGGAGCTGGAGCATGTGCGAAGTGTGCACTTCACCAACATGAACTTGCAGGTAACACCATATGGATTTTTAGAAAAATCCTAATTATGTTTTTTGAGACCGTCATTTCCTTTCAACTACAAAACCTCTTAACCTGACATTTCACCAATATGAACTTGCAAGTAATGCCATAAGGAATGCAAATGAAATTGTTGAATGGTACAAAATTCATTTTGCTACCCGTGACTCAATATACAACACACTATTTTTGGGAAGTTAAAGGTACATAAATGAATTTGTTTTTTGAATTTCAATGTGTACATGAATTGAATTTTCAAATTTATATAGTTTTTAATTGGATGTTTGAAATTTATAGATATTGATTGATCAAATCTTACTAATTTTCAAACAATTAGTGGTATTAGAAGTTTGCATCAAATCATGACAGCAGGACATAACGGGCCTCCAATAATTCAAGTGAGAGAAAAATCATGTTTTTGTGTTTATTGCATTGAGAACAATGCAAAAACTCTACATTATGAGAATATTAGAGATGTGTATGTTTCACAATGGGAAATAAAACAATTAGTGGCCATGACGGACCCTTTTGAAGATAATAACATTGTAAATATCTATGATCCTCTGTATTCAACTGATTACGAACGTGTATTAGATTTAGTTGTTACAGGTAAATTTTAAAATTTAAAATTGAATTTTAACTTACAATTGATTTATATTCTACCTAAGTTTATCATGGTTTACTACATGGTGTGTACAAGGGATATTTTTGTTGTTCTTATAGATCCTGACAATATAGAAGGTGCAGATTACTATCAATTAAGATGTAACAACCAAAATGAAAATTATCATAATCAATGGCATATGGTGATGGAAAAGAGTATCCTACTGGATCAGTGGTTGTTGAAGGCACATACTATCAACAAACAAAGATAGATACTTGAATGGCATTATATTTATTGATTATATGCCATGTCAAAAGGTTTTACATTATAGTCACTTAGTTGTAGCAACAAGAATAAATCTTGAAACTTTACCAAAAAGAGGACGTGCCAAACAAAGGTGAAGGTTGCCTATTGAAGACCATGAAAATGTTTTAGAGATAATAAAAGATAGAGAGGATCCAAATTATATGTACCAAGAACTTTAAGATATTTTTGTACATATATATTTTCTATGGCAATATATACATGTAACATTTGGACCTAAATTTGAATTTTTATTTTATTTTATGTTGAATTCAAATAATTTCATTCAATGTGGTGATCTAAATTTGGATTTTTTGTTGGATTAGATGGATATTTTCAGGCTTCGTCAAATTTAGATAGGTCGATATGTCATATTCTTATGTATATAATTAGATAGAGATTGAATGAATTAGTAGCAGCCCATGAAGCTTTATTTTTTGTGATCTTATTTTCCTATAAAGTTTTCTTAAGGGGATATTATTTGTAGTAGTTATGTTTAATGAAGTTATGCTTAAAAATTATTTCATCAAATGTTATTAGATCCAACAAAATTTGTAAGTTTTAATTTTATTAGAAGTAAGTTTGGCTAGCACTAGCTAAACTAGGTACAATGATTAAAAAATATGAAATCAATAAAGAGTGTGTTAAAACTATTTAATTTTTGTAGAGAAGAAGTGTGAATACTTCACTTTCTTACCTATGAGTTTAACTTCATGTTTGTGGATATCTTTGGTGCATGATCATAACACATAATTTTGATGATATAAAAACACTATAGTTGAGAACACTCTTGACTTAATTCCTAGAACCCTTCCCTTCCTACATTGGATTGTGAACATGATCATGTACTCTAGAATAAACAATAGGAATATTTAACTCCCTGGTTTCAAATTTTCAAGTGTGTTCCTTCTAATGAAAATAATTGTAGGATATTATTATTAGCTATTGGTATGCATGTACAAAAAGGTCTAAATTGTGCATCTAACTTGTTTATTTAATAGCGTCATCTTAGGAAACTTATCATTATTGACCATAAAGAGTATGAATTTTTCACTCCCACATATCATAGGAATTAATAACAAACACATACTTGTTAGCATCAAAATGAACAACATCATAGTCAATCAATAAAGTCACATTTATTATGAAGTTAAATAATATCATAGTTTCTTATCCACAATATTCATCAAATTTAATTTTTATTAGAATCTATTGGCATCACACATTTTCTTTATTTGAAATTTATAATATTTAGTAAGATCATCTCATCAAAATATCATTGCCATTACTTATCTCTTTATTATTCTTGTTAATTAAATTTAGGATCCTAAATCAAGGTAAGAAGTATTGGAAAAAAACCCTTCACTAGATGTTTTTATATAGAAACCAACATGGATCTCCCAATGGGAAAAGCCAAGTATTTACAATAATTAAAAATAATCAATAAATGCATAATTTGTCTCTATATTTTAGTGGGATAGCTCCCTCATATGATAGAGGAAATTTAAATTCATTTTCATGTAATTTTAACTAAAAAGTATAATGAAACACAAAAATGGGAAAAGGTTCTAAAGAATTGAGTCTTCTTTGTAGAAATAACAATTTTCATTAGAATAAGTTATTTCATCACTCCTCCAATAGTCTCAATACTTAGGGTCAAGGACCATGAATCCTTGAATTAAGTTTGATCCTAAAATATAAAGAAAGTGTTGCATTATCTACTACAATATCATTTATGATATCAATAATTGCACTCTCCATATCTATTTCTTCTAATACTACTTGTATATAAAATAATTAATGAATCCTTGTCCTTCTCAAGTGTCCCATAGTTACCAAAATGTTTGAGTTCAATCTCTTGAGATCATTATTTGAGCTTAAATATTCTAAGATTGTTTATGTACAATATTTTCTAAGGCTAAGTTGACCTTCTTGATAGTGCCATGTTTAGATGACTATAGAATTTTTTCTTTAAATATTTACCTCCTTTCCTTTGTTGTTACCCCACACTAATATATTAGCATTCTTCTCATAGATAAAGATAAATATCATTGTCACTAGATCCATAATCATGTGTAGGGTCTAATTTTATTTTCTCAACCTTTGAAATTCTCTCTCATAGATGATTCAAGAAAAAAAATCAATTCATCTTGAGAAGCAAGGATTCCAAAAAAAAAATTGCTTCATGGGGCTTCCAAATCTTTTGAGGATTTCCATATTCTATTCTTAGCATAAAGTGTTTCACATATCCCATTATTTTAGATAGGTTCCAATTTCAATAGAGTCACCAACCTCAATTTTAGGGTAGGTTCCATGATATGTACATGGAATATGAAACTCACAAACACTTCATTCTCTATTAGAATAAAAAATATGTTGGAAAAAATATATGTCGTTGTAGTGTTTCATAGATATCAACTCTCAAAGGTTAAGTGGTGAAATATAATATAAAGGTTGTAAAGATCTATACATCAAAAAAGTAAATTATTTGGTTGCATTTTTGGTAAATTAGCCTTAGAACACATCCAAAATCCTAAGATGAAAAAGCTACTAGACAAAGCACTTGGATCATATCCAAACACATAGAACTCAAGAATTTAGAGCTTGTGTATTGATTAAGCAAATACCAAGCCAAATTTCACAAAACAAAAAATCAAGTTGAAACAATGTAACAAATTATCCATACCCACTCATGAAACAACCATTGTAAAGCCCTGATTATTCAACCCGTCATTCCCAACTACCTTATTGAACCAAAAATAATTAAACTAACTCATTTTTTTATAGATTAAAAGTGAGAAAGAATATTAAAGTTTCCCAACTCAAAAACCTAATTAGGTTCAAGAATTTCTATATTACTGTATCCAAAAATGAGACCAAAAATGTTAGATTTTAATTAGAGAGATCATTAAAGAAATCATATTCAAACCATAATGTAAAATGCATATAGTGTGAAACCATAATGTAAAATGTGTATACTATAAAACATAATAAGATGAACCATAATGTGAAACCATAATGTAAAATGTATATACTGTAAAACATAATAAGATGAACTATAATGTAAAATTTATATAATGTGAAGATCATGATCTAACAACCATAATGTGAAAAATCACAATATAAAATGTATAACAAATCATGTGTCTTCATGTAAAACAAATCAAAGAGGATGATGTCTAATATAATTGTGGATCGATCTATCTCCCGATCCCTATCTGGATCCATGTCCTAATCTCTCTGGATCCCTGGCCCAATCCCTGTCTCGATCCCTATCTCGATCCGCCTCCCTACACAAGAAATTACATTAATTAATTTAATGTGCATTTGTAAATGTAAAGTCATCTTAAAGTTTTGTACTTTCAATGTTTGAATGTATCAAGTACTTTAAATATTATAAATATAACTCAAATGTACCATGCATAGGATCGTCTGCATGCTCCAAATATCCAAAGCGTGACAAATCCTCGTATTGCTAGAAATTTTCAAATACAATATTTCAATGAAGAGTGAAAACTACTTTAAAGTCAATTTTATTTAATATACATGTGAATTTTTAGAGTGCAAAATATATAAATTATTCAAGTACCTACATTTCACCTTGGAGCACTCTACCAATCCCACTAATGTCACAAGAATGTATGGTCACATCAGGGACCCATGTATCAGATAAAGGACCAGTGTCAAAGAGAAGTGCGCTATATGTGCCTTGTACATTAGGTGCAGTAAATTCAACCTGATGTTGTGCAGGGGTTGTAGGTTGGTCTGGAATATGTTGACCATCCTATGAAGCCACCTCACCCCGACCTGACTATCTACCATAATGTCATCTAATATGAGTCGGTACAACATCTAAAGGAATCCCATACTCCTGACTAATAAATTGGTATGATGATAGTAAATCAACAATGGAAACCAAACACACATTATGCAAAGTGGATTCACTCATCTAGGCCACATATGATGGTGAAGGTAGCTCCAAACGAATGTAGGGATCACAAATGGTAGGTGTACCCTCCGTGGGAGTAAGGCTAATCTATGGACATAATAAGTATCTTCTTACATGATCAGATGACATCTGATCAACTTGAGTAGCAATCATGGTAATACTATCAAAAAGGTTGAATCTAGTAGGTGTTGCTGCTACACCTCTTATTGCTGCTAATTCCAAACGTTTTGGAAGAACCAAAAGGTTTGGACCAACTAATTCCCTCTTGTTGACGGGCAGTGGAAAATCTACATGTCTATATTGAGGTTTGTCAACAAACCTCCCCTTTCCCTATCCATCATGTGGAGGATTAGATGTGTAATCGACATCTAACCCTAAATGGAACTCAACATATAATTGTTTACAAAAATAAAGTGGAAACTCATCATTATGATGCCATCTGTGATTGGCTTCCAACCATTTAGGATATATAAATGGAGCAACAAGCTCATTTTTACACCTAGTAACAATATATCCTCTAAATTTTTTTGTCCCATATAATGAGGGAACATGCTCCGCACATTATGTAGGAAAACTCTTAGAAACATAAACAATTTTCATACTGCCAATAACACTCCTAGAAAAGGACCTATAAAATTCCTCATTTCCGACCTCATCATAAGGATTATATGATCAAATTTTGTCAATCATACGTGTGATCTCCTGCTGAATACTAACTAATCTATCTCTATTAGGAAAATTAGGGGAGTTTTGTATTGTTTGGTCCAAACATCTCAAAGCATTCTCTAATCTCCTAATGCTACCATTATATAAATTAGACCTAGCATGAGTTTTCTCTTGAGACTAAGTGGAATGTTGTGAACCCTGATTATAAACCATATCTATATAAATACAAAGATCTACATTTAATTAAAACAAAAAATTACAAATATGTACTTATTTTATTTCACTAGATGTAAATATGCAATAACCATTTTTATAGTAAGATGCTCCATAGAAAATATGTGCAATGAGTAGCTTTCGTCATGAAGTAAAAATAAGAATAATTTTAAGTTGATTCAACTATCTATGAAAAAGATGGAGAAAGGGAGAGAGTAGGATTATGAGATTGATGTAGAGCTAGGGGTTCAACTCAAAACAATGGGTTAATTCTTCAATATACTAAACTCTCTTCAACTTGGCATGACCTTAACAAGGCTACATAACTTCACTTAGGCACTAACACTCCAGTATCTTAAAAAAACAATTGAAACACCTTGAACTATGTGAGAATGAAATGAGTAAACCAATAATGACTTCCAAGGTCTCAGAATTGACAAGATACATGATTTTCCCTTTGACCATCCCAATTACCCTCTTGACCACCAAGGAACACAAACACACAAAATGGAATTATGGTTAAAATGGCTCTAAGCAACATATGGATCACCTTTCATAGGGTTCACATTACCCAATAAACTCAACCAAGTCACTCAAAGAGCCAAGGAACTTCAACTATGATCTTTTCCCACACAAGTCGCTTCACTCCTTATAACCATTCAATTAGAAACTGTCACTCATAAATTTTGATAAAGACCTCAACTAAAGACTATGAAATTATTTTTGGATACCCATTAAGGATTTTTAAAACATATTAAAAATTTAGTATAGGTTACTTTTCAACACAAGCCCCAAAAATTGACCGTCTCGCTTTCTAGAAGGCCTAATTAGGCTTAAGCAAGTAGGGGTTTAATGGTTATATAGTATCCTGGATCAATTTATCCTCACCAAAACTTCAAACACTCCTTATTAGGTTTGTATATTCCCACAACATCAACTCCCATGATCTACCAATGCTCTTTTAACAAATCCTAACCTCCATGGTCTCCAAATGACCAAAACAATGCAGAAATAGCCTAGGGCATCATTATATTTTCCCAAAACCTCATCTTAAGGTCTTGTTTCTTGGAGATGTTTTATAATACATATAAATCCTTCATTATACTAATTTTTAGGAGTTTTTAAGGGTTATAAATGGAGAAATACAATTTTGAAGGTCTGTTATGACCATAAATTGGGGTTTTAACCCATTTTCAGAAAACTTATATTATCTTGCTCAACCTTTCATCAATTCACATGAAAAAAACTCTACAGGAATGAATATTCAAATATATAACTCATAAAATCATTTAGAATTGGATTCATATCCATAAAATTCCGTACAAGAGTCTGAAACAGAGAATGGCATTGGAAATTTTTAAGAAAACAGTGCCATTATTGATTCATTACATTTCAAAACTAACCAATCTTCTTTTCAACAATTCACAAGGCCTTTTTATTCCTCCTACAACATGATCCAACTTTTTCTAACCAACTCATCAACTTCTATATTCTCTTGACCCTTCATATTCCATTTTTTGCTTTTTTGCAATTTGACAATATGCCAACTTTTGCACTTTTTAGACGACTTTTACAAAACTTGCAAAATGGACTCAAACTGACCTCCTAGGACTTAAAACCAACTTATACAAGTATAAAATGGTCTAGATGACCTTATTTCATGATCAAATCACTAAGCTTACTAGGAAACCAAAATTGCCGCATGGAGGCTTAAGCCTGACAAGGTGCTACCAGAGATTTTACCTATAAAAAAAGTGGTACTAAAATATCCTAATGAAACAAATTCACATGTAAAATTAATGTAAGTGTATAAATATATAAATAAAGTACTTAAGTAATGTTTCATATGTAGCATCATGTGATAAGAAGGTATAACATATCAAATAATAATATTGCTTGAAAGAATATAGACTAGATCTAATTATCAAGGTGTATACATTTTTCTTAAGTATAGGAAAATATTGTTGGAAATTGATAGGTTGTCATTGATGTCAACATATAATGGAATTTTTTTGATTGCTAGTATTTTGATGCTCTAGTTATGAATGCCCGTTGATCTGGTATTTTGATCTGGACTATCCTATTTTGTATGATTTGCTTAGAAGCTGATAACATGATTTATCCTGACATCAGTTGCATCCTATGACATGGTTTCAACTGACTAGAGTGTATGGGTTGTGAGGTACAGTTACCAGTTGGTTGGGAAAGAGTGTTATGCTTATATATTGGCTTTGTACATTGGTTTTTGGTTTGGATTCTATCTTAGTAAAAGATATCATTGCAGGACTTTGTACATTGTAAAAAATAGGCCCAAAACAATATAAAAATCACTATAACAACTGCTGGAAATAGGATAAAACAAGGGGAAAAAAAGAGCATAAACAAAAATATGTATTTGAAAAAAAAATAATAATAACTTGCTTACAACCATCCAACACTCCAATAATTTCTAATGCTTTCTAATACACTGTTTGCTTGTGCATAGTACATATTTATAAATGCAATACAAAATTTGGAAACTTCTTTTTTCTAGAGTATTCTATATCTTTAGAATGTTCTACTCTCAATCTGGATTCTATGGAAGACTCTAGAAAGCATTACCTAGACAATCTTAATATTCCTAATATCCCCCCTTAAGATTGGCTAGAAGAATACAAAGAAAATACAAAAGAGAGGGGAACATTATGTTACTATCCCCCCTTAATGTTCACCTCAATAATGCCCAACATACCTCATAATTTTAGAAATTTGGCCTCAAGAATACTCTTAGTAAATATATCTGCTACTTGGCCTTCACTTGGAAAAAAATAGAGATAAACAAAATTTTCTTGAACAAGATCCTGGATATAGTGAACATCAATCTCAATGTGCTTTGTTTTAGCATGGAAAACAAGATTGTTTGCAACTTGTATAGCACTTTGATTATCGCAATACAAAGTAGTAGTTGAACTTTTTGCAAAACCAAGCTCAAATAAAAGATTTCGAATCCAAACTGCTTCCTTTCCAACTTCTTTTGTTGCTCTATATTCTGTTTCACATGAAGATAATGATGTAGTTTGTTTTTTGCTGCTCCATGTAATTGGACCTGACCCAAGCTGAAAAATATAACCGCCAGTAGATTTCCTATCATCTATATCACCTCCTTAGTCTGAATCTGTAAATCCAATCAAAGAAACTAAGGACTTGTAACTATAATGTATTCCATAGTAAATGGTTCCATGAATGTATCACAAAATCCTCTTGGAAACCAACCAATGAATTTCTTTCGGTTCTTGCATAAATCTAGATACCATATTGACTGCAAAACAAATGTTTGGTGTAGAATGGGTTAGATAAACCAAGCTACCAACAAGCTGCCTATATAAAGTAGAACCCACGTGCTTGGAGGTACATTCCTTAGTAAGCTTAACTCTAGGTTGGAAAGGAGTAGGGGATGGCTTGCATTCAAGCATTTTAATTTTTTCTAAAAGATCCAAAGAATATTTTTTTGAGAGATAAACAACCCATCATAAAGCCTACTAATATGCAAGCCAAGAAAATAATCTAGTTCACCCAAATCACTCATATGAAATTCCCTTTTAAGATCTGATTTCAAATCATTAATTAGCCCAATATTTAGTCTAGTTATGAGTAAATCATCTACATAAATTGAAACAAGAATAATTTCATTTTGCACTCTCTTCACATAAAGATTTGGATCTTATTTACATTTTTTAAACTCATGAAGTTGAAAATACCTACCAATCTTCTCATTCCATACTTGTGGTGCTTGTTTAAGACCATAAAGTGACTTCTTTAATCTACAAACAAGATTAGGATGTTGTTGATCTACAAAACCTGGTGCTTGATCCATATATATTTCTTCATATAAATATCCATTTAAGAAAGCATTTTTGACATCCATTTGATGAACATGCCACCCAAGACTTGCAACCAAAGAAAGAATAATTCTAACTGTATTCATTTTAATGATAGGAGAAAATGTTTCTTCATAATAAACACCCTCTTTTTGATTGAATCCCCTTAGCAACCAATCTAGCTTTAAATTTTTCCATAACACCATCTGATTTAATTTTTTTTTTTATAAACCTATTTGCAACCAATCACATTCTTACCTTTGGGAAGTGGCACAAGTTCCCAAGTTTTATTCTTCACCAAAGCATTATATTCTTCTTTCATAGCTTCCTCCCATTCCTTCTTCCCTCTAGCTTGCTCATATGAGGTTGGGTCATTTACTTGTAATACTTTGGCCACGAGAGCACTACCATTCCTTCCTTGGATCTTTGAGCCCTATCTATATATTTATTCAACACTCCTTGTCCTTTGTCTAGCTGAAAATTCATCTTCTTCATCATCACTACCTACATAAAATGGCTAATTATAGGCATTAGTTGTTTCATTTTCAATAGTATTAGTAGTGCACACCTCATCCTCATCAATGTAGTCTCCATTTCTTTCTAAAATATCAGAAAAGTGAGAGGAATTTGTTGTTGTAGAGTGAGAGGAAGTGGTTGTAAGTTGTGAATGCTCATCTAACTTTACACATCTACTAACAAAGACCTTGTTTGTTGTGAAATCATATAACTTGTAAGCTTTTGATTCTTCACTATAACCCATAAACAAACACTTATGACTCTTTGGTTCTAACTTTTCCCTCTTTTCATCAGGAATGTGTGCCCAAGCAATACATCCAAATACTTTAAAATACCCAATGTGGGGTTTTGTACCACTTCAAGCTTCTTCAGGGGTGATATATGTGAGGGATTTGGTGGGGATTCTATTCACAATATATGCAACACAAGAAACAACCAAGCAAACTTTTTAAATGCAACATAAAAGGAGCCATTTCTAAAAGAGTTATATTCATTCATTTAGCCACCTCGTTTTGTTGAGGAGTATAAGGAACTATTATTTGCACCTTAATACCATAATTTTCACAAAATGAATCAAATGCATAATTGCAATATTCATCCCCATTATCCATTCTTAAGCATTTAATTCTTTTACCGCTTTTATTTTCAACTAATGCCTTAAACTTTTGAAAAACTTCAAATACTTCATTTTTCCTTTCAAGAAAATAAACCCATACTCTCCTGCTACAATCATCAATAAAAGTGAGAAGGTACTTGGCACCTGAAAGTGAAGGATAGCCTAGTTCACATAAATCACTATTAATAAGTTGTAGCAGATGATTAGCTCTCAATGCTTTACCTGAATCAAAAGGATCTCGATGATGTTTCCCTAACACAAATCCTTCACAAACACCTTTAGAGGCTGAAATTTTTGTTAATCCTCTAACCATATCCATTCTAATCATGTCTTGTAATTTTCTATAATTTATATGTCCAAGTCTATCATGCCAAAGTTTTGACATATAATCAGTCTGAGCAATAAAAGCATGAGAGAGTGTGTATTCATCATCAACAAACCCCACAAATTTAAATAGATTCTCTTCATGATCAATTCTACTAATAGCAATTACATTTCTTGGGTCTCCTTTATCTCTAACAATCACTTGATCAATAGTAACAACAAAATGATAACCAACTTCAACAATTTTATATACTAAAATAAGATTTACCCATAACCCTTTAACTAATACAACATTTTTCAAAGTCTCATTTGTCACATTAACAATTCATGTTCCTAAAACTAGAAATTTCATTTTATTGCCAATAGTAATTTCTTGATCTGAATTCTTCCCTTCATAAAAATCAATAAACAAAGATCTACCCTAGTCATGTGAGATGATGCCCCTGAATCTAAAGTCCATTCTTTATTAGAATATGAAGCAAAGTATCCCCCCCTTAACACTAGATTTACTCTCGGGTGTAGCAATTACCTCCTCATTTGATTTCTCTTTCCTTTTTAGGAAGATGGCTACGAAGCTATGTATATCCTTCTTTCCATCCTTAAACCTTTCTTGCTTGGGCTTATATTGCCACCTTTCATTGTCCCTCTTCTTCAAACAAAATTTCTCCATGTGATTCTCTCCTCCACAATACCTGCAAATAATGGGTTTTCTTCCAACTTGCTTTTCCGCACCATCATTTCTAGAAAAATGGTTAGAACCTTCATTATTTTAAAATCTATCATTTTCTTTCCAATTATTCTTTCCATCATTTCTAGAAAATTTACTTTTAGCTTCATATGCATGATTCTTCTTAATATATCCTTCTTTAATAAGTTGAACTTCATCTAAAATAGACTTACAAAATTAATCAAAAGTTTGTTGGGGGGTATTGGGATTTAGTTGAAGAATCTTTTTCCTTATTCCTTAAGTACCTTGTATGGCTGGGGAAGCTTACTTTCAACCATTGCAATCAACTAAAAAATATTTTTTTGCATATTCAACACCTATTTTCTTCAACTAAGCATTTAAAAAAGTAACTTCATTGAAGTAATAGGTCATTTTTCCAAAATCAGATGGATCTAAGTTCAACAATTTTTCTTCTATACTAAACATGCTAGAAATATCTTCATCTTTATAATGTTTTTATAAATTCTCCCACAACTCTATTGGATTATCAATATCAACAAATCTTCTATTGAGATTGGGGCTTAAAGCTTTACCAATAATACCTCTAGCTTGCATTTCTAGAACTCTTTTTCTTTTTTCAGTTTGGGGTTCTCCAATTTCCTTATTCACTATCCTCCATAAATCCTTTTCTCTCAAAGCATTCTTAACTACAATCTTCCAATCTGCAAAACCACTTCCATCAAATATTGGAAACACTTCATTTGTAGAGCCCATGTTAGCCACAAAAAAAATCAGTCTTCAAATATTACTCCAACAATATAACAACCCTGCAAACAAATCACTCTAGCAATATATTTCTAGCTGAAACTGGCTCTAATACCATGTAAAAAATGTAAGGAAAATTAGATGCGGAAAACAATTCTCCTAACGTTAATACCTCAGGAAAGAATGCAAATACACTTTAAAATTTACAATTACAGTCAAGTTAAGATGCACTATGAAATAGATTTTTGAAAATCACACAAGAACACTAGATATACGTGGGAAAACCCTTACGAGAGAAAAACCCACCACACCAAGAGAAATCACTTTGTATTATAGTAATTGAGATTACATACAATTGACAGACTTATCTTTCTGGTGTTTGTTTATAGTAGAATTCACCATTCACAATATTGCATAGGAACCTTTACTGTTTACAGTCTTTACATAATTGAATTCATACACTGATATAGTTCGAATTCTTCACACTCCACTGTTGATTGAACCAACCGATTACAATCTGCAATCACTGAGTATATCCATTTCAAACTTTATCTATAGAAATTCCTCATAGAACCGTCACAACTGACTATCTTCTAACTATTCACATTCGGCTACTCCTATTCGTCAATGAGATGCCACATCAGAAGGTCTTACTTAGTCAACAAAATTCGCACTGTGTTGGCATCTCGGCGAGACACTAATAGTGTCTCACCGATGCCACATAGCCTTCATATCGATGTCACCAAGAGTCTCAGTTATCGCTAAGACATTCTATCGAGCTCCATAAGTTACACCGAGTCACCAAGCAGTCACCCAGACCTATCGCATTCTCCAGAAGATCATAGCGAGTCACCAAAGTTATACCGAAGACACAAGTCATATCGAGCTCCAAAGGATAGTCGGCAAGACTTTGTCTGTCACTAAGAGGTCTCATAGAGCAACTTGAGTTACACCGAAAGCATACAACTATCGACAAGTCCAAACACATTCGTTGAGACATTACGCCGAACAAGGCAAGTCATACCAAGCTCCAACCACTAGTCAAAAATACTTAACACCTTTGCTGAGAGGTTTCTCCGAGATCATTTTTTTCACCGAAACCGTGAGCAGTCGCCAAGACATACACCTTTCGCTAGGACTTTACACCGAGCTATAGGACTCACCTCAAAGTGTTCATCCATTGCCAAGACATTTCCCTTCGCTAAGACTTCACTCTGAGATCTCTAGGCTACTCTGAAGACTCTTCATCATCGGCAAGACTCACCAAAGTGCTGGGACTTCTTACTAAAACCACCATGTTACACCGATGACAAACATTCACCAAGAGCTACACTGAAGACTTCAAAAGGTGTTCCTGTCGGTGAGACCTTCAACGTTCGCTAAGATGTCTTCCCGGGACCTTTGAGTTACATCGACACCACCACTCGTCGTCAGGAGTCACTTCGATGAACGTTTGGATGTGTCTCCTTCGGCATGACCTTCTCTGTTCGCTGGGACTTCTCACTGAGCCATATGTTACGGTGAAGACACCAGCAGTATTCCTGTCAATGAGACATTAGCTTTCGCTGAGACTTCTTAGCGAGAATCCTTAGCTATCCCAAAGCCCATGGTCGCCAAGAGTCTCCCTGATACATGATTGAATGGCCTGTCAGCCAGAGGTCTCCCAAGCGCTAAGAGGTCATAACGAACACTCCTTGTCACAGTGATAGCTCCAAAGTGTAACCTTTCGGCAAGACAGTAACAAGGTCACAACGACCTGTTCAAAATAGAATGAATCAAACTGCTAGTCAGCCAGACAATGAAGATGTCACACCGACTTGGCTCTAATGGAGGTTTTAGCCTGTATTGTTTGAGGCACATATTTCCAACAATCTCCCACTTGACGAAGATCATACAGGCACCTCCAGAGCACAACATATTTACTGAAAATCATGGGCACTAAGGCCCATTGAACTGGCACACCACCTAAACTTGTCTGTGCTCACTGGCTTCATCAATGCATCTAGAACATTCTCCAGAGTATCAACCTTTTCTAAACTGACCTTTCCATCCTTAACCATATCTCGTACAAAGTGGTATTGTACATCAATATGTTTCGTTCTGGCATGGAAAGTTGGGTTCTTTGCTAGACAAATGGTACTCTGACTATCACATAAAACTTTTATTTCCCTTTCATCAAAACCAATGTTTGAACACAAATGTTTCAACCATACAACTTCTTTACAAGCATGAGTAGCTGCCATGTATTCATCCTCCATAGTGGACAAAGCGACTACAACCTGCCGCTTGCTCATCCAACTCACTGCACCACCATTCAACATGAAAATGTATCCACTGGTGGACCTCCTGCTGTCAATGTCCCCTGCCCAATCAGAATCTACATAACCACGAATACTGAGAGTCCTCTGTGACTCATATGAATTCCCATGATAACACAAAGCAAAATATGAAGTACCCTTCAAGTATTTGAAAACTCTCTTCACAGCATCCCAATGTATTCTTCCTGGATTAGCCATAAACTGACTAAGTACTCCCACTGCTTGGGCAATGTCTGGCCTTGTACAGACCATTGCATACATAAGACTACCTACAACACTAGCATAGGGCACACTGGTCATGTCCTCCATCTCAGTAGGAGATTTTGGATAGTCCTCAATAGATAGCTTCGTTCCCTGCATGACTGGAACAACTAACTGCTTGCAATCATTCATACAAAATCTCTCAAGAACAGTCCTGATATAATTACTCTGACTGAGCCAAAGCTTTCTATTCTTCTTGTCCCTGGTTATCTCCATCCCCAGAATATACCTTGCTACACTGAGATCCTTCATTTCAAACTTAGCAGACAACCGAGACTTAAGATCAGAAATCATTAGCTTACTATTGCCTATGAACAACATATCATCAACATAGAGAGCAATAACAAGCACTTGATCACTTTTAGCTTTATAATATACATAGTGATCAGATTTTGATCTCACAAAGCCTAAAGATAATACATAAGTATCAAATTTTTGGTACCACATTCTAAGTGACTGCTTTAACCCATACAAAGACTTCTTTAATTTGCATACCAATTTTTCTTTACCTTTTTCAACAAAGTGCTCAGGCTGGGACATATAGATTTCTTCTTCAAGATCACCATGAAGAATATTGTCTTCACATCCATCCTGTTCAACCTCTAAGTCATAATGCTGCAAGTGACAATAGAAATCTAATGGACGTCAGCTTTGCTATAGGAGAAAAAATTTCCCCATAATCAATTCCCTCTACCTAGGAATAACCCTTTGCAACCAATCTTGCCTTGTACTTTTCTACACTTCCATCCAGACCAATCTTTTTCTTAAATACCTATTTGCAGCCCACAGGTTTTCTGCCTTTAGGCAAGGGCACCAAACTCCAAGTTTCATTTTTATCTAATGGTGCCATTTCTTCATTCATGGCTTCCAACCAAGAATCTGAGTCAGACATTTTAATTGCCCCCTTTACAGTCCTAGGCTCATCAGTGCTAGAAATCAAGGCATAGGCACAAGTAGAATGAATCAATGAGAACCATACCTATCTGGTTGTTTCCTTTCTCGGGTTGACCTCCTCACTGGCTGAGGCTGAGGTTCTTCTTCTTTAGAACTTTTAGAACTGCTTGAGCTCTCCTCAGTTTCAGGTACATTTTGAATCTTCAATTCCTCTTTCTCTAGTGTAGGAGGAATTGCTGCTACATCCTTATTGTTTTCTGATTTTGTCTCTGACTGCATATCCAAGGTGGAAGGTTTCAGCTCACGAAAGATTACACTCCTGTTGTATACAACCTTCTCTGTAACATGATTCCAAAGCTTGTATCCTTTAATGTTAGCACTATAGCCAATAAAAATACATTTGACAGCCTTGTTCTCTAGCTTAGATCTTTTCACATCCGGCACATATGCATATGCTTCACAACCAAAGACTCTAATATGTCTAAGAGAGGGATTCTTACCAGACCACGCTTCCATTGGTGTTTTCTCAACAAGAGCAGAATTTGGAGACCGATTAACCAAGTAACATGTAGTAGCAGTAGCCTCATCCCAGAAATTCTCCTCCAAGCCAACACTACTAAGCATACTCCGTGCTCTCTCCATCACTATCCTATTGAACCTTTCTGCAACTCCATTCTACTATGGAGTATAAGGTGTAGTCTTGTGTCTTTTGATTCCATGGTATTTATAATATCTTTCAAATTCATCATAACATAATTCACCACCATTATCAGTCCTTAAGAATTTTATTTTTCTACTAGTCTGATTTTCAACAAGATTTTTAAACTCCTTAAATCAACTGAACACTTCTGATTTACTTTTCAAAAAATATACAAATGCTCTCCTTAAATAATCATCAATGAACAACACATAGTATCTTGATTTAGACAATGAAGGAACATTCACTAGACCAAACACATCTGAATGAATATAATCTAACAAACCAGAAGATTTATGAGGACTGTCATAAAATGAAACACGGTGCTGCTTTCCATATATACAGTGTTCACAGAATTCAAATTCGAAATTACAATCTTCAAGCCCCTCAACCAGGTTTTTGTTCTTCAAGGTTTTTAAACCTTTTTCTCCTATGTGGCCTAATCTATAATGCCAAATCATAGTCTTCTCTATAGGAAGTCTTACTTTCGTAGAGTTTATATAATTAGGGATATTTCCCTCTTTACCTCCATGAGCAACTTTTAGTGACTTCAAAGAGACACTGTTACATTGAACAATTTGTGCATCCAGCTTGTACAGGGTACCAATTCGAGCACCTCTAGCTAGCACCATTGAACCTCTAGTCATCTTGCAGCCACTGAGAACAATACTTGTACTCTAGTATCATTGCTTACTGACAAAAAGAAGATTTCGAGCCAGACCTGGTATGTGCATAACATCATTGATTCCCTTTATTCTGCCATCAGGGAATTGGATTTCGACTCTTCCACAGCCAACAATTTCCAAAGTTGAATCACTCGCCAAGTACACCTTTCCACCATCGTATTCTTCATACTTTGTGAACCATTCTCTATGAGATGTCATGTGGAATGATGCTCCAGAATCAATCAGCCAAACATCATCTGATGCCTGAGTAGCCAAGGCTGCAATAAAGGCGTCTGCATCACTATGAGAAGAGTCATTGTCAGAAGTAAACTTCTTCTTCTTCTTCTCATCTTTACAATCCTTTCAGACATGACCAGGTTGCCCACAGTTCCAAAATTTCACCTTGGACTTCTTGCCAGGAGACTTTGATCTCCCTTCTGATTTCGATTTGGACTTCTTGTCCTTTTTCTTGCCTCTGTCTTTTGACCTTCCTCTAACAACAAGAGCTTCCTTAGCCATCTCAGAAGATTTTCTTCTCATCTCTTCTGACAACAAAGAACCAACAAAATCTTCCATCTTGAAACTGGATGTTGTACTCCCAATAGCCATCACCAGATGATCCCAAGAGTCTCGAAAAGAACACAACAAAAGCATACATCGATCTTCTTCTTCAATCTTTACACCAACAGATGTTAATTGTGCAAGCAGCATGTTAAATGCATTCAAATGATCAGCTACAAACCCTCCTTCCTGCATTCACAAAGAATAGAGCTTCTTCCTCAGGAACAACTTATTCACCAAAGATTTCCCTTGATAAATAGATGCCAGTCTCTTCCACAAGGAAAAGGTAGTCTTCTCTTCATGCACATTGAGAAGAACTGAGTCTGCCAAATAGAGTCTTATCAGCCCCTTAGATTTTCTATCTACAAGGTCCCATTCTTCTTGCTTCATGCCTGTAGGTTTAGTTCCAGACACAACAATCCAAAGATCTCAATCAACCAAGAGATCCTCCATCTTGAGTTTCCACAATTCAAAGTTACTGCCATTGAATTTCTCTATTTCAATCTATCCTGATGAACTAGACATCTTAATCTTTAATTAGAAATAACAATCTCTACAAGACTCCCACTGAACAGAATTGACACAAAAAAACCAATGTACCCACAAGGATAACACAATTGGCCAGGCTTTGATACCACTTGTAAGGAAAATTAGATG
>VDFB02259171.1:0-28377 GCA_007258455.2 Sequoia sempervirens
CTTAAACCCTCAACCCTCAACCCTTAAACCCTAAACCCTTGCACCCTCTACCCTCTAATATCTACCCTATACATTAAAGCGCCCTTAACCCTTAATTCTCAATCCTCAACCCTTAATCCCTCAACCCTCAACCCTTAATCTGCACAAAGTACCATAGTAAAGGAAAAAATTTCTTTGTTTATGATTATCTGGAGGAATAAATGGGTATATACAAAGGGAATGTTGGTGACAGTATGGATCTTGTCACAAAAATTGTTGTATTTCATGTTAAATACAATGAAAAATCAAAGGCAGTAGATCTTTTGATGCAAGTGAAATGTAGGCAAGCAATTGAAGGCTAGTGAATATTGGGGAAGGATTTTTTATTTTAACACCCTTAATCCCTACTAGATCAGAACAATTAGGCACTAAATTAGGTGCTAAAGAAGGCACTAAAATAGGATCTAAAGTAGGTGCTAAAATAGGCATTACATCATGCGCTAATATGGGCACTAACGTAGACGTTAATCTGGTTGCTAATTTAGGCTTTATTCTGGGCATTACCATAGGCATTAATTTCAGCGCTAATCTTGGCATTAATTTCGACGTTAATATGGGTGCTACACTAGGAATTAATTTTGGCACTAATTTTGGTGCTAATTTGTGCCTGAATTAGTGCCTTCTTGTCCTAGTTGGAACAAAAAACATCAAAAATAGCTCCATACCGAAAAATAGCATCGACTTTTCCAAAAAATTGGAGAAAAATACAAACAGTGGGTGGATGCAAAAATTGAAGCAGAAAAAGGAGCTAATCACAGGGATTTGTTGTAGTGTTGGTATCCTTTTTATCACCCCAAGGTGATTTCATTCCTAAAGAATTCCACATTGTTTTTCCTTGCACAAAAAACATAGTGGAATATGATGCATTTATATCTAGTTTGAAACTAGTAGTACAATGACACATTCAACACTTGCAATTATTTGGAGATTCAAAGTTGGTATTCAAACATGTTAATGATGAGTTCCTTACTAAGGATGGCAAACTTTTTCCCTATAAACACATGGTTGATAGTTTTAAGCAATAATTTTTAGATATATCTTTTGAGCAAGCTCCTCGTATCAATAAAAAAGATGATAATGGAATGGACACCATTGGATCTCTTCTAGATATTCTTGATGAAGTTCATGAGTATCATTTACTTGTAGAAAAACTCCTTATAACTACTTATGATCTTCTAGATTCTTATATGATATGTGACATTGTTGGTCCCAAGATTCCCTAGTATAGTGATATTTTTTCCTATCTCCAAAAATGAACCATCCCTCCCAACATATCATCCACCAAAAATAAATCCCTTATCCAATGCACATATTGTTATACCATCCTTAGTGGAACTCTCTATTTTAGGGGATATGATGGCACTTTTCTTAGATGTATCAACTTGGATGAGGTTGACCTTACACTTCAAAAAGTCCACAATGGAATTTGTGGTGCTCATATGAATGGCATGACCCTAGCTAAGAAGCTCCTTCGCACAAGATATGATTGGCCTACCATGGAATCAAATACATGTCAATATGTAAAGAGATTCCTTTATTGTAAAAAACTTGGAAACCTTATTCAAGCACCCTCACAATCCCTCCACCTATTACCACTCCATGGGCCTTCTCTATATGGGGCCTCAATCTCATTGAAAATATTAATCCCACTTCCTCCAATAGACAAAGTTCATTATTACCTCTACTAAATATTTTACCAAGTGGGTTGAAGCTATTCCACACACTTTCAGTACTACCATCCAAATATCCAAATTCATGACTAACCATCTAATTTATCATTTCAACATACCATATGTTATCATCACAAACAACGAAAAATCCTTTAAAAAACATGAAGTGAAACCTATGTGAGAAATTCCATATTAAACAAAAAAAATTCACCACTTATTACCCACAAGGAAATAGTCAAGCCAAGGCATACAACAAATAATACCAAAATCCTTAAGAAAACCATCAATGATATTAGTCGTGAGTGGCACCTTTAGCTTAATCCCACCCTTTGGGACTACCACAACAACATTCACACCCCCACTGGTGCCACTCCATATTCACTTATTAATGGTACTAAAATAATCTTCCCAATAGATGTTGAGGTCCCCTCTTTACGTGTTTCTTTGTGTAACCTCATATTAGAAGAGGATTATTGAGAAACATGCTTACATGGGCTAGAACTCCTTGAGGATAATCATCTCTCTACTCTCACTCATCTTAAATCATACCAACATAGGTTGTGTCATGGATCTAACAAACACATTCTTGCTAGAGAGTTTGAGGTT
The DNA here is from genome assembly GCA_007258455.2 of Sequoia sempervirens. Taxonomy (NCBI): domain Eukaryota; kingdom Viridiplantae; phylum Streptophyta; class Pinopsida; order Cupressales; family Cupressaceae; genus Sequoia; species Sequoia sempervirens. The sequence goes on from VDFB02259171.1 coordinate 2,316, forward strand.
GGAGACATTTTCCTTAAGAAAAATCAAAAGAATACCACCCAAGATAGAGAGAAGAAAGGGAAATTTGAGCCTAACTAGTTGGGTCCATATGTCATTACTGTCGCGTTTGGATCTAGAGCATATATTTTATCCACTCCTCAAGGTCATGAGCTAGATGAGACTATTAGCAATGTCCATCTTGATAATTTCTATGCTTATTCCATTTAGCACCAGTCTCCCAAAAATATAAAAAAATATATCTAAAAGAAAAAGTCCAAAAAAAAATCCTAAAAATAGTAAAAACCACTCTTGTGGTGTGTTGGGAAAGTGACATGATGAAAACCTAGTAAATATGAATCATGTGTAGCAATAAACCACTCTACTCTATGAGCATGTTTCCTTCCATATTATTCCTACCATCACATTTTATTCATCTCATTATATCCCTTACCTTAGATTGTTCAATCAAGTCCCTTACCATCCATCACATTCCAACCATTTTTGCTATCCCATTTGCATACACCCTCCTTCATTAGATTGCTTAACTAACCAACACTTCACCTCATATTCATCCATCCGCCCTCCCCCAACCATCCATTCTACTTCCCTCCATCCTTTCACTTAGCTTTATTCCATATCCATTATATACCCTTTCCTTGATTTTGCACTTAATTGGGGCATCCCATTGTTAACATTTCCAAGGGAATAGTTGCCATGTATATATCCACTAGGGAATGACCTTTTCATCACCATCTATCATCACATTTCTTCATGATTTAGTCCTTGTTTAGAATCTAACCATTATCTGTCCATACCCCATTCATTCCTCCCTTCCACCTATGGCTTTGAGATTTTATTGGCTACCAACTCATTTTTTCTGCATACTTTTGATTTATTGATTTCTTGTCTTTGTCTTTGTCTGTATCAATATGTATCTATTGTTTCTCTATCTTCATCTTTATTTTTTTCTTGTTTGTTGTATCTAGTACTATTGTTCATTATCTCACATTGCCATAGTCACCTTCATAATTCATATGGTGGTGTGCCTATGACAACATGTTTCTTGGCTCACTACATTATTTTCCTCTTTCTATGCTTTGTTTTTTCTTTCATTTTCAATTTGTGTTTGTTTCTGTAGTGTATAAAATTATATTCCTTTTTAGGGATTGGAGGCAATAACTTATAAATTAAATGTAGAAAAATAATGAAAAAATAGTAGATTTATAAAACCTATAAATTATGGACAGTAAAGAAGAACACCAAGATTTAACGTGGTTCACCAAAATCTTGGCTACACCCACCAACAAAGGATCCAAATTATATTAATCTCCTAGAAAATAACCTTTACAATAACATGCAAAGACATGCAACAACTCACATCAACATTTTTCCACTACTGATTTTTACACAGTCTTTGTTGTGTGTACCGCAACGCTTCCTATGTTTCTCCAACCACTTCTCTGTGACTTTCTACTTTCATTTCTCACGCCCAACAACCATAAATAACCCAAAAAACATGTGGAAAATACCTTCCCATGTATATAGCACCTCATGCAACCAATAACTCATTTCTTTTTGGGTGGTTACTAATTATTTTAACCATTCATACAAGAGTGCAATAAAGCAACAATTATTTAATAAAAAAAATTAATGGTGAATATTTTTACCATCCAAGTTTGATTGTTCTCCATAACACAACAATCTTCCACTTGGAGACTTATTAGACTCCACACCATTCCATCTCCCACTTGGAGATTGATCATAAGACTGCTACACCTGCAACTCATACTGGAAATAAGCACCTTGGACCCTATTGCTTTGTTTTATTGTTAACCTTGAAGACCAATTGAAGCTGAAGAGGAGATCAGCTTCTCCCTTGTTACAGCCTTCATAAACATATCCCCTGTATTGACATTTGTGTGTATCTTTTCTAGCTTTATGTGTCCATCCTCCAATATCGACTGAATAAAATGATATCTCAGTTGTATATATTTTGTTGGATGTTGTGGATATGGTTGCTGATATGTGGTTGTCATTGATGTCAACACTATTAGCATTTGGTGTATTAATTGTTGTATATTTCGAGGATATTGAGAAAATTGTAAGAGAAAGTGTTATGTGTTCCTAGTGGAACTGTGTAGGTCATGATGGTGTCCTATTTTGTACGGTGAAGATTAGTTGATGTGGATTTAAGGGTTTATTGTTGAGTTTATCTAGATCATCTACTAGAAGTTTCAGAAGTCCACGTGAAGTTTTGAGTATGTTGTGGTCTGACAATGTTTTGTGGGTCTCTGTTAGTATTCCTGAATGAAGATTGTGTGATTCTGGTTATCTCGGTTATTGCAGATGCTTCTTTGTTGTTTCTTGGTGCTCTCAGATGTCTCTAGATCATTCTCTATCTTTTTGGTGCATCCACATTAATCGGTGAGCTCGTGGATGAAGATATTTTCTTGCGCATGTTCAATTTTTCATGTTTCTGGACGACATGTTGTTGGTAGTATGTTGTGGATCTTCGAGGTGAAATTAATTGAAGTCTTTTCACATTGGAGATGTTAATTTGGGTCTCCACTATGTTGTGGCCAACCTTGGTGGATTCACATTTAAAGTTTATTTGTAAACTTGGGCCGACATTTGCAAATATATTTTATTTCCTTGGCCGACGAAGTAGTGATGGAAACTGTTAGTGTAGGTTTTTTATTCCTTATTATAAGGTTTTTCCTACACATTTATTTAAGATTGCTTAAGTTAATAAAGCATGCTTAATTAGGTGAGAGGATTATGAGGTGTCACCTTCCTACATGTGAGCATCTATTAGCTATCTTGGGAAGATACTTTACTATCTTTAGTACGATAGATGGTTGCTCCTCATTGGTCGGTGTTGCCACCTCCTCCCTCTCTCTAGTCTATATAAGCATGCTACCCAACTTTTTTATTCATTCGATATTAGAGATAGTTATCTGATGCTATTTTTCCATTCGAGCATTTCACATCAATCTCTTGGTATCATTGTTATCTTTATTTGTTACCTATTTTTTCCTTCAAGCTCCAAGCGGTGAGAGTTGAATCAATTCATCATTTTATAGGTACTAAAATTTTCATTGATCTAATTAGAGTATTAAATTGATTATAATAGAGATCATTTGTCGAATCCTTAGTTTTTTATTGTGCATGCATTTAAAAGCAGAAATTGAGAAAACTTGCACTTAGTAGTGTCTTCAAAATGTTATTGAAATTGAAAACTTGTTGGAATTTTTACAATCAAATAAAGGGCGCATGAGCAAAAGCAAAATATACAACTGAAAATAGAGGAAGCATAGGGTAGAAAGTGATTCGTCATTACCTGGAATGACAAATCGTTGACAAGTTGAGGAATGTTGTGATGCCAGCTTCAGCTCCAGTTCCAGCTCCAAAAGCATCTAGAAGAAAGATAAAGAATGGCATTAGAGATGGTCTCTAAGCAATGACAAATCAAATCCTATCATATACCTACGCTACCAACAGAAATATAGAATACAATCAATCAGGCATCCATCAGATGATTACAAAAAATCAAGAGAAAAAACATAATTCAATGGAAGCTTTCAGCTTCTTTTATTTTTCTAACATGTTTGTTTCAATGTGCAGGAATAGGTTCATCATGTTCGAGATAATTTCATCAAATATGTTAAGGAAAATGGGCTCCCACAAGGGTTGAGCTCAGCATATCAAGGAGGATACACTCACAAGTTTTACACGAAGTCCATGAGTACTGATAATAGTCATTAAAAGCATCAATGTTGCACTCATCAATTTCATATTCTGTTCAGCTCTTCTTTACATTTTCATGTGATATCTAAATGAAGTATAGAGCCTCTTTGCATTAAAGAGAAATGATAGAGCATTGGAATGCTTTCACGAACCATATCATCATTGAGGAAAGGTGCATACATGCTTGCCTTAACTTAATAATAACAGAAATTCAATGATCAGGTTACAGTTCACACATCAATTACTATGAGAAGCAACAGATTTGAATAATCTTTCATTGAATATGACAAAAGTTCATCTCATAAATGGTTCAAGCAAATGAAAGAGGGTAGTCCAACACTTATAGCAAGCATAGTCTTTTCAGCTGGTAGTTTTCAAGATATTATAGAGGACAATGTCTATCAAGAAGACTGTGCTATGAAAAATAGCAAAGGATGAATTTGGCTGCTACTAATAGGGTTGAGAGAAGGATCAGATTTAGTGGTATCCACATGGATTTTATGGCAAATGATGATCACAGCTCTTACCAATCATTGACATGCTAAATGGAAAATACATTTGAAGTACAGTGGAAATCTTATTATGCAAAAGGAAGCATCATCATTCAAGGAGTAGGTATACATTTTTCAAGTGCCATGAATGAGCAACAACAATCGTAAAATGAGCAACAACATTGTTATAAGGAATGTTAGCCACATCAGAATCTGGAAAGAACAACTGATTACTTTTCAGTCAAGGCAGTGAAGTATGAGTAATCAGCATTAACAATAAATGGAGGAGACAGAAAATCAGAGGTATTGAAAAGCAGATTTTGCAAACAATTCAGACCAAAAGACGAGGGCTGTCATATGAAGGAGGACAATTTTTAGTCTTAAAGCCCAACTTTTGTCTTGAAAGAACAGTCATTAGTTTCCAATAACATGAAGGATCAGGGAATAACAATACAGTGGTGAGTCATGTGAACTAGGAGAGATGATTGGAGATAGAACAATCCAGAAACAAAAGAGACCATTCAAGTGTACTCTCCAACATTCCATTTGTATTTAAGGCATTTATTTATCATGAGCATGAACAACATTCATAATAATAGGAGTTTCATATCAGGCAGAATTCTCAATATATGGGAAAGGGATGCATCTATCAAGATATAGAGGAGCAATAGTCATTTGGGAGATATCTAATGCCATGAATGAAGACATATTGCTCAAAGAAATGTCTATGTTCTTGCTAATGACAAAGAATAGTTTCAATCATTTGTGCTCCCTGCAGTGGTTGATATGGTACATGCTTTGGAAAGGAATGAATGGAGTTTAGATACAATAATATGAAAGCAATATAACAAGATGGAGAGGCTGCAACTTGTACATGTCAAATTTACAAATCTTCAAGACAACAAAGTTACAAGTTAATGTTAATCTAGTTGAAGATACAAAGCATAGAAGTTTCTATTTTTTCCAGAATACATACTATCCAGGATGCCTCATGCTATAGCTAGTAACATACAGAAATTTCCGAACAAAGACAAAATAGTGATGATTGAATTGATACAAAGGAATTTAGGAATGTTATGAGGAATACCTAGATACCAAATGAAATACCCACAATGAAAAGGTTACAGTGTTTACTCCAATCTTGCTCTGGAATGCTTTTGTGATGGTAAAGAGGTCGATTTCTTCTTACCCAGTTAGGGGTTTTACTCTAAAATGTAAAATGCAATGAAATAAAAATACCCAGGTTTAGGATAATGATAAGCCATGACCATGAATAGTGGAAAAGACAGTTGCAAGAAGTATGGCATACGAAAAGGCTGCATTATACATGTTAAGTTTTCAACAAGAGTATTTCCAGTTTTGAAAACAAGAGCTCGAATCAAGTATGGCGGCCTGTAGGAGATGAAGAATGTTCAGAAGGGAGACAGAGATAAAACTTACCATCATATCCGTGTTTGTGAGTTCCAAAATCCATAGGTCGAGCTTTGCTTTTTATAAGCCCAGTTCTCATGGTGACCAAAATCAGACAGAGTGATAGGAAGATATACATGGAACAAGAAATAACAAGCAATAAATCAAAATATCAGCACAACCGCGCCATTTAAACCTCAAGATCTTTTTCAAATGCTCAAAAAGTTTTAGATTTGAGACAAAACGAGCTCCATATTACCTGTTATGTTCAAAATATCTCAAGAGATCATCAAAAATCGATAGGGAATGGCCAATTTCGAGCTTCAAACCCTCCATGGCAGTGGTTAGTGGTTCTTTAGGAAGCTTCTCAAGTGTGGTCGAATGGTAATGATTTAGGGTTGAGCGTTGTTTTGTCCACTCGCCCTAAATTCATTTTTTTGGTATTTTTGGTGAATGATTTTAATAATCGTTATGTCTTTTCTGTGGTCATGACCTTTAACAATATGCCTAGCATGGAGGTCGACTTTCTCAATAATGAAGAGCAATACTTTGGTATTATGGCGAAAAAATTAAATCATTGCTAAGTTATTTTAATGGTCTATAGTGGTTGGCCTTATTAAGCAATGAAAATTGGTGCTAAAAGTATTATGGCAGAACCTTTAAATTATTGACAAATTTATTCCAAGTGTGGTCAAATGGTGTTTACTTAGTGAAAAGTGTGAAATATACTAAGTGTGATATATAGAGCTTGAGGATCATGAAGCAAAGAGATATATTTTCTAAATTAGCTTTATCCTTAATATTTTATTTGCATAATTTAATGTAAATGAATTAATTAGATGATACATTATAAATCATTTAATTAATTTATTTTTTTCAAATCCAAATAAAGATATTATATAAAGCTGAATTTCAATTTACCTCAGTTCTATGTCAAATTATCAACTGAGACTGAAGATTAATCGTGCAAGGGTGGACTTTAAAGTGTGCATGGGCGGATTGATACAAACGAGGTGGTTTTTGCGTTCTTTAGCCCATTTTTCCAGGGATTTTAGTTCTGTTCGAGTTGCAGATCAATTACATGCTTTATGACTGCCAGTTCGAGATTGAGTTCACTCATTTTTGCATGAGTTTGAGCCACTTTTCAGGGATTTTCACTTGTGCTCAGATTTCACTTTGGAATTATCATTTTTTCACTTTCAGTTCACTTTCAGTGGCTTATTCATGCACTTTGAAGTGCATTCATTGTATATATTGAAAAAGTTTATCTTTTTCATTTCAGTTTTTGTTTTTCAGCCTTTGCACTTTGCAAAGTGAATCATCTTGTAACTCAGCATTTATTTACAGATTAATACAGCAGTGTTTTTTACAGGTTCAAATTGTGTCATTGCAGAAGATTCCTTTAAGTTTCAGTATTTTAGAATTCGCCTTCAAGTTTCAAGCATCATTGTCATGTGGGATTGATTGAAGTGATTATTGTGTTTGCAATTTATGAAACCTTTAAATATTTTTGTCTCCTTAATGAATTTTGTATGCATCCAAGTTTAAGTCCACTGGTTAAACATTGTGCTAATCAATAATTGAATAGTCTAGTTGTGGGAATCATATTTTCCTTCTATGATTGTTTCTCTAAAAGCCTTTGTTTAAAACATTCAAGTGTTTAAGCTTCCAAATCTAGTTCTGCAAATGAAAATAGTGAGTAATTGTTCTGTGAGTCAAGTCTGCATATTGAATTCTTCGGTGCATCACCATAGTTAAAGTTTCATAGTTCAGAATTTAGACTTAGTCTTTCTCCCTTTTCCAACAAATCACTCAGTTATTAACCAGAAAATTAAATAGGAACTAGCCTAGAATCTGGAGGTCTAATTCCTTATAGGATACCCACAGCCTGGAATTAGTTCCAATGTTTCAACAGATTGCTGAATTTCAATATTCAAGTATTCAGGTGCAATCTGATTGACAACAAGCACTCCATTGATGGAAATTAAATCAAAATCTATTTACAAAATGCTAACCAATGATATTTCTATTTAGGACCATGTTAATAATTGTTAGGGTTTGAATTTCCCTAATAGCATATGGCAAAAAATCTTTTCTTCCATTTGGTACAATGTAAAAGAGCCCAAGAAGGCTTGCTTCATATGGCAACTCTTGTTGCATAGATTCCCTTTTAAAGTGAACCATTCTAATGTGGATTTGTGTAGCATATGCAGGACTCCAAAAATAATCATCCATATCTTTTTTATTGTCTTTATGCTAAAGAGGTTTGGAATATATTTTGCAATGAAATTATAGTCTGGAATAATAATGGAAAGCTGAATTGCTATGAGATTTTGTTCATGTTACCTGATTTTCACCTATAGGCTCAATCAGGGGAAAATTATATTTTAAATTCGGCACGTGGATTAAATGTGTCTCCCATAAGGGTTGAGCCCAGTGTGCAGGTGTTCGGTTTTCATTGGGAAGGTCTTCATCTGATGCTATTTCACAAGGAAGTCTATTGGAAAGTATGCCTCGGTTGGATCTGGCATAAAATTCCTCAAAGAAGAAAGTCGGTGAGACCCTCCTGTTGTCTTTCCGACTAGCAGTGCATTCTATTTGTTTGAAATACACCGGTCGCCAGGACATTTCGGTCACCATGAGTTTTTATGTATCTCTCTGCTTGGAAAGAAGTCATTCTGACCCTTATGCACAAGGTTAGCATCGAGGAGAGTCTCACCGACAGATGGAAGTCTCAGTGAAAGGTGATGCCTTCGGGGTAAGGTCTCACCGATAGGGTGAGGTCTCGCCGAAACGAGGTGGCTTCGATGAAAGGTCCTGCCGACAGATGAAAGTCTCGCCGACAGTTGTTCACAAGTCCATCAGCGGGGAGAAAGATTTGCATTTGCCGTGACGTCTAGCCAAATGGTCGAAGTCTCAGTGAAGAGGGTTTGCTTCAAGGAGATGTCTTGCCGACGTTTGTTCACGAGGGGATATCGATATGACTCATGTCGCTCGTCGTGATGTCTAGCCAACTCGCTGGAGTCTCACCAAAGGATTCTCCCTTCGGTGTAATGTTTTGAGCTCGATGAAAGGTCTGGCCGACAGGGCGAGGTCTCACCGAAAGAAGTTGCACTCGTTGACATAATGCTCGGTCGGTGTAATGTCTCACCAACCGAAGGTCGTCTTTCCAAAAGGATGTGGCTTCGGTGTAATGTCCTACCAACTGAGGGGAGTCTTGCCGATAGCGATGGATTTGACAATGGAAAAGGATATCGGTATGACTCTTAGTGCCTGTTATGACCTCCTGCCGACTGAGTGATGTCTTGCCAACTTGTGGTGGTCTCACTGAAGGGGTATACCGATATTAGTAAGACTCCTAGCCGAGGGGTTTTCATTTGGCATGATGTCTCACTAACAAGATGAGGTCTCGCCAAAAGATGAAGGGCTCGCTGTAATGTCCTACTGAATGCGGATGTCTCGCTGATGGAGGAGCACAACGATATAAATTTGGGGGATCGGTATGATGTCTTGTCAATTCGTGATGTCTCACTGATGGTTTTAATTCTTCGATGTAATCGATAGGACCTCGCTGAGACCTTGTCCCGACTTGTTTATCTTGTTGATAGTCTGGGCGATGACAAAGGGGATATCGGTATGACTCTTGTAGTTCGGTATGAGGTCTCACTAACAGTGGCAAGTTATGTCAATAACTGTTGTGGAGCATTGTGGCATCAGGGAGACACGGCTAGTGTCTCACCGACATACAATTCTGCAGGAATAACCTTTGACCATCTAGCGATCCCACGTGGCATCTGTTCAACCAATCGAAGGAAGCTACAGGAAAACCATTGGCAGCTTGACCGATGCCAGGAAGATCAACAGAGCATAAATGAAATGGATCTACTTTGCTTCGATGGACGATTAGGGCATGTGAATTCAGTTCAAGGGGTGCCTGATGCTGCTTCTCAAAGAGGGTCAACTTGCGGAAGGGTCTAGAACAGAAAGGAGGAGACCACAAGGACAGCTGGGATGTCGACTGGCAAGAGTGGATTGACATTTATGATAACACTCAAAACTATTCAAATCAGCTCTAATGAGTTTCAAGGGCGGACATGAGGGCTACAAGTTAATGCGATTGTTGCAAAAGATCTGAAGGCCACTCCTGAGGGTGATCTTTTTACCAACATGGACAGAGGGATGCACATTGAATGCAGCATTTACTATATTCCAAAAGATCTGAGGGCCGACATGTTCAACAACAGATTCATTTTTGTAAACCCTAGGGTAGGGGTTGACACTTTTAATATATATGGCATTTTTGCCTCTTTGTAAAGGAGTTCGGATTATGCATTTTAGAGAGTTAGTGATTTTTCTCAAATCCTTTCTCAGCTAATGTATGTTTTGTAACTCATTTGGAATTTGGAATATAAAATACAAAGATTACCTTGGAAACTAGTGTTAGTGTTCATACTACTTTCATTTTTCTTTCAGATTATGTAAGTTTTGAACTGTGTTTTTCTAAATCTACATTTGAACTTTAAAGTTGTGAAATTCATCTTTCCTTCTTAAAATGTATATGCAAATTAAGCCTTTTCATGAATTATGCAGAAGTTCACAAAATTATGTTGAGTAAATGAAATAACTATCATTAGTTTTCCAGGGGTATGTTCATCTATTTTATTTCATGATTCATGTCAGTTCGGTGTATCACCATAGGGTTTAGTTTTCATTTTTGTGCACTCCTCCTTTTTTCTTACAAAGATTAGTAGTTAGGTGACAACGCAAAGGAAGTCGGCCTTCTTCGGAGGTTCTTTTCCATTTTTAGGTGACCCACAACCTGGAAAAGTTCCCATGTTTCTCTGAAATATCAAGTTCTGCAACTTGCAACTTGATAAGGGTGCAATTTCAGTAGACAACAGTTCACTGATAGGAAAATAAATAAAGATATGCATATCTTTTGGGACTGTCTCTCTATTGAAATTTTATGGCATGTTTGGAAGGAAAGGAATGAGGAAAAGTTTCAAGGTAGAAGAAGGGAGCTTATTGAGTCTAATAAGAGACTCACATTTCTTTCCATTGCCTTGCAAGTGATAGTGACAATGGAGATCTCGATGGCCAAGTTTATGAGGCTAATTACTTATGGGGTCGTGATGGTAAACAAGTCAAAAGTCAAGTATGAGCATACCTAGCATCACAACCAAGGGGATTTAGAGACTTTCCTTTAAACACTAAGGGAATTTCAGAGGGTTTTCAATGACGTTGTTGTGAGGAATGCCCCCGCTAGAAATATTAACAAGTCACAAATGATCTACAATGTTGTTGATCCTCCTATCTTTGAAGATGCTTCTATGGTGCAGCCTAATGATAGTGAGGCCAATGTTGGTGAATCTAAAGAATACAGAAAGGATCGTGAGAGTTAGTAGGTGTGTTGATACTAGTTATTGGCTTATATAGTATGATATAGCAGTATATATGTAGTACTTCATGAACTGAACTTAGTATCTATGGCTTTTTTGGTATGATCTGATATGTATATTCTGGAATGTAAACTTTGTAAAGCTCTAAAAATGCTCTAAATAGCATACTTCCAGTGCTTACCATGATGTATCCATGACTCGTTTTACTATTATTAATACCAAAAATCTTCTTGTTTTAAACTTAAAATAGCCTTGAAGGATAATATGGTCTCATAATTTGCAATTCACCACCTTCCATAAGGAATGTCATGATAACTCATTCGTTTTAATTTCCCCACATTTATGTTCGTCCATTTAACTTCTTTGGGATAGAGCTAAACCATCATGTTGTGTGGATTGTGCTTGACATTGATGGCCATTTGCCTAGCATTATTAATGTTGATGCACCAAATAATGAACCAAAAAACTAATATTATGGAGATTGCTATCTCACAACATAGCACCCCTTTTAATTGGGTCATTTATGATGATTTTTATTTTATGGATTCGATTGATGATAAAGAGGGATATCTATTAAAGAAATAGTTCATTAGTGAGTAAGAAGCTTGGCCTTATTTTAATAATCATCGAATGTTGTCAAACCCAAATTTTTGATGGTGGCATGCCAAGGTGCATCCTTTATTTATGTGGTATAACCTTGATTCTTGCCTTGATAGGGTCCTTATGTGGCTAGATCACATCATTACTCGCGGGAATTACATGTTCAACTCTTTGCATATGATGAATGGTTAGTGAAAGCGAGCCTATAAATCATCCTTTCTAATTGTTATCCCATCAAGACTCATGGGAAGTACATATTCAACTCTTTGCATATGATGGATGGTTAGTGAAAGTGAAATTATAGAGCATCCTTTCTAATCACTATCCCATCACATTTTAGGTTGTGAGCAATAATGGGCTTCACAATATTCCCAATATATAATTCTATTTGAATATGAAACTACTTTCTTACAAGAGAGTTTTATCCAACTCATTGTATGGGTTTATAACCTTAACCACATCTATCACACATTTATAGGTAGACCAAATTGACGTGTTTACTTGCATTGCCACCTTTATACAATATAATTGTAAACAAGTGGAAAATAACCAAAAATAGGTTGACGACAATACTACTAAATAGTTTGTGAGGGTTTTCATTCAACCTCTTTGACTTCCAACATTAGACCTTGGTTGTTGGGTTAAAGTATAAGCTTAAATTTAGTGAATACCACCACATTAAGAGTGATTGGATTAGATCCTACCTTTACTAGTTTGAAGTTGGTGACAAAGCCACTACAAAATTCTTCAAATCCTTTACCTCAAGTAGGTGAGAGTGTTAGAATTGGCTATGGCTGCCAAGATCTTGAGACCAAATGGAAAGCACAAAAGAGAGATGAATATGACAAGAATAAATTGTATTCAATGTCAATGATATGAGATGGATGATTGTACAATGAGAGACCCCTTGGTTATATAGCCAAGGTGAGATGCAAGATGTCATAGGATTATGACAAGTGTCTTAATCATATGACATGAGACAACTAATGACACTTACCTAGGTTCACATGTAGTAGTTGTCAAATGATAAGATAACAACTAATGACAACTAACACCTTCTAGAAATATTCCTTCCTATGACCCAAGTAAACTTAACATGTGTAAATAAGTCCACTAATAATGAATTAACTAGGTACAAGACTTTGTTTACACCAACACCCCCCTTAAGTGCAACTTAGGGAGTAGCAGATTATTATGCAAATGACAAAAAGATGCAAGAATGGGTGCCGACTACTAGGCCATGTTAGGTACCCATGTACATATGCAAAGCAATGCAATCTCTCACAAATGGAGAAAAGGAGAAAACCCAATGGGACAAAACTCCTGCCCAAAAGAGAGATGAAATACAAAAAATTGAAATACTCTCAATGAAGAATGAGAAGGTAAAAACCCCATGTGAGGAAAAAGACCCCCCCATAAGAAAGAAGTAGAAGAGAGACAAGGCAGCCCCCCCTCAATGTTGAGTCTCCTGCAATGATGGTAGAAGCTCGACATTGAATATTGAAGATGATCCAATCTTACTGAACAACGTTCCTCCCCTTAGAAAGAAACAAAACCATGGATGTATGCAGGATGTCAAGAATATGAATGATGGATGATGATGTCTCTGAAGCATGCTCAAGTGTCTCCATGTCGATGCCGAAAGCTGGCACACTCCAAACAGGCGTTCTAGGCCACACTGTTGAAGATGACAATCCTACATCTAGTAGAGATGAGTGTAGAACATGATCCAAAGACAAAGATATCCCCTATGAAGACAAAGAAACCTCCTCCAAATGTTGTCCAAAAGAATCCAAAATCATGTCAAACTACAAAGAATGATCATGTAGAGAATAAACAAGAGGGTTAGAGAGTTCCCTCGCAACAATTGAAGAAGGATCATCTTCATCAAAGAGAAGATGAATGTCATCAATGGTGTCCTCCAAATCTATGAGACTCCACAAACAAGTCTGAAATACCTGTCAAGAAGTCATCCAAAGTAGCCAAATATGAAAGACAATGTATATCCTGTTGCACTAAATCACAAGGAACCCAAACTGTGGAAACACAAGCATCATCAACTACAACAGTGGATGGAGGAGATGAAATGCATGACTCAAGAACTAGATCTGATGTGAGAACTCCCAAGTTCAAGAAGCCAAAGGTCTCCTCTAAATCATGGTCCATATGAAAAACAGTCAAAGGAACAATGTCACCATCAGAAGCAAACTATGCAAAGGTATACAACTAAGACGAGTGATCAACCACCCCAGTAGCAATGATCTCTTGACTCTCCAAGTCTCGAATGATAATTGAATCAGGTGTGAACTCCATAGCTCTCCCATCTCCGCCATGTGTAATCTGATATAGGGAAAGAAGATTATTCATCAAATGAGGAACACATAAGACATCTTGGAAACTGTTGTCCCCAAAACTAATAGATCCCTTCCCTATTACACTCATGTATGTATTGTTTCCCATCAAGATAGGAGACATAGTACAAGGCTGAAATGAAAAGATAGTCTACGAAGATTCCATATGATGAGATGCTCCTGAATCTAGAAGCCATCTCCCCAATCTTGGACCTGAAAGAGCACAAAGAGCTTGTCCTTTATATCCTGATGTAGATGCTTGACCTTTGTCCTTTTTAGACTGTTTTGAAGTAGAAGGAGAAGAAGATTCAGACATTCTAGAAAGCAAATAAATGTGATTCCTTTTGAGAAGATTTTTCAACTCATCAATGTCCTTCTTATAACAATAGTGTTCTTCATGTCCATCCTTATTGCAATATGCACAAAAAGGCCTCTCCTTCTTAGATGATTCTCCGTTTGAGGATGAGGATTCTGATTATTTATGTGGCTTGTTCTTTTTCTTCTTTTGTTTCTTATCAAGTTTCCCTGATTCTTTATGTCCCTTTGACTCACTTGTCAATAATGCTTGTGACTTGGAAGACTTGATTAGACCCATGCTCATTAACTTAGCTTCCTCTTGAATTAGGAGATTTGAAAAGTCATCAAACTTAGGATCAACATATGATGCTCCCATAGAAAGTTGATGGGTATGAAAGCCAGAAACAAAAACTGAATATTCAAGACCAAGCTTGGATAACACATTCAGAATCAATTGTAAATCCTCTTTTTCAATACTGCATTCTTTCAATTGTGTTCTTAGTTGCTTGATTTTAGAGATGTAGTCTTGGATGTGGTCAAAACATTTAGGATCAAGAATCATCAAATCATTATTAATCTAATATCCTCTAATCTTATCTGTTTTACCATACAATTTTTCAAAAATCTCCCATGCCTCTTTAGGTGTATTACATGATTCAATATGAAATTGCAAATCAAACAAGACTAATGAACATATGCATCCAAGTGTTTTCTCACTATCAATCTCCCACCTTGCCAATTCTTTAGCATCAGTAGGTTTTTGAATAGTTTCCTTTAGATGACCTATTAGACCTTTCATCATGAGATAGTTCCATACTGATTTTCTCCATGTAGCATAATTATATGGATTTAGGAGTTCAATTTGAGATTTCCCCATTGCAAGAACACAAACCAAGCAAAAGAATGCAACCAATCCCTGCAAGATTACCCCCCAAATTACTTAATCAAGAGACCCCCCCAAGCAATTTATGATTTGGCACTTTATACTTAGTGTGTTTACAGTTGCCACTTGCCAAAAACAATGAAGTGGTCTTTGATCTTGGTACATGCAAATGCCAAATTTGGCCACAAAATCAAGTACATTTTTTTTGGTACAAAATGAGATCAATCTAATCATACCATTGAGAAGTACATGAAAAATATGCACTTTAAAAAAAAACTGCACCCAAAAATGTTACCGTAGGAGCAAGATATTAGCTCCCAAAGTTCCCAAAATGAGGACAAAGTAACACCTGTGAGAATCTACAATTTCTAGAAAAACTAGACACCAAAACCAAAAACTAATTGCAACACTGCGAAGAGCGTGAAAAATTAGCCAAAAAAAAAAAAAAAATGGTTGAAAAAAGGAGCCAAAATGAGCCTTCAAAGTTTGCCTGCAAAATTGAAAATGTAATTGGAGAGGGGGGCAAAAATTTTTAGAAACTGCTGACGCAGGGATGACATCAACAATCTGCTCATTTAAATTTGATGGTTGTTTATCCATCACCGTCGTCATTGCTCCCCTTGCCGGAATATTCTTTATAAGGCAGGTATATACCCTGTGAGGAATATTCTTCAACTGATTAGACTGTCAGTTGAAGAAATTCTTGTCGGATTCTCTTTGAACAAATGTCAGATTCTTTTTATTAGCTGCTGATTTGAATTTCTTGTTCGTCGAATTTTCTTTCCTTCGCTGGTATGGAGATTATCGTTCGAGTATAGTGGGGCCACGGGCTGGCCATGGCGGTTCTGCCATGTGGCGGCCGCAGTACTTCGTACCAGGTCTGCGTAGTTTGCAGATTTAATCTGCAACTTTTGGCCCTTTTTTATTGATTTTTAAATCAAAACTTTTCTATTTAAAAACTATGATTTTTTTTTAGAAAGATTTTTGAAAAAATATAAATTGTAGAAAATATAATATATATATATTTTTAATAAATCATACCACTGACATAATGATGGTGCCCTGGGGGGCCATATGGCTTCCTGGGCAAATTTTTTTGCCTCACCGGACAACTGCTCCAATTTGGACAAATTGACAATCGATCTTAGGGTTTTTGGCCCTTCTGGACGCGATGGAAAGGTCAGATTTGACGCAAAATGCTCCAAAAATGTAGCTACCTTCTGGATCTGGCAACCACTCTTCAACTTCAAACCCTCTTAGATTTGGCCTTGTATGCCCGATTTGGATGAAACAAAAGGAAAAATCAACTTTCTTGAACCTTTCGGATGCAATGGTGAGCTTAGATTTGCACCAGCAAGCTCTGATATGAACCTACAATAAAGAGCCAAAAATGGAACCTCCCCAAATCTAGTATCTCTCTTCAGAAAAAAGACTCTCCAATGACACCCAACCCACTCTGATACCATGTTAGAATTGGCTATGGCTACCAAGATCTTGAGACCAAATGGAAAGCATGAAAGAGAGATGAATATGAAAAGAATAAACTGTATTCAATGTCAATGATATGAGATGGATGATTGTACAATGAGAGACCCCTTGGTTATATAGCCAAGGCGAGATGCAAGATGTCATAGGATTATGACAAGTGTCTTAATCATATGACATGAGACAACTAATCACACTTACCTAGGTTCACATGTAGTAGTTGGAAAATGATAAGATAACAACTAATGACAACTAACACCTTCTAGAAAGATTCCTTCCTATGACCTAAGTAAACTTAACATGTGTAAATAAGTCCCCCTAGTAATGAATTAACTAGGTACAAGACTTTGTTTACACCAACAGAGAGAATAACTTAAAGCTATTCAATTTGCTCATTAACAACTCATGTTCCTCTCTAAGATTTAGAAGACCTTCCGAGACCATTATAAACTAATTTTTCAAACCCAAGAGAATCATGCAGAGTACTCTCAAGATTTAGAACAATGCTTGGGTATTTACTCTAATCTTGGTTTGTCTACTCAAGCTTCTTGTGATTCTCCACTAAGCTTTTTATGAGCTTGCTATTTTGTGCTCACACAAATGACCAATGAGAAGCTCCATGACCTTTATAGCTTTCCTTGTAAATTCTTCAAAGCTACTAAAAACCTGTTACTGACTCTACAAGGAAGCTCTTCTAAAGGCTTAGGTAATTGTTACACCCCGTCCTATTGTTACAGAGTTACTTTTATCTTCATAAGTAAATATGATGATAAATGTTAATCATGACTTCAATGTGTTTGATAGATGAATGAAATACTAAAATAGGTAAATTAAGATGTTATTTCTTTTAAAGGAGTAATTATGTTTATATTGATGAAATGCAATCAAAGAATATGTATTGTAATGTAAATATTCTAATGCTTTGTTGATGCAAATGATTTATGATGCAAATAATTGTGTTTTTATTGGCTACCTACTATTGCAATGAACTAAGTTGGATGTAGGAATAGGTTTGAGCCTCTGGAAGAAAGGGGAAGTATCACTCAAGAGAGAGGCTTGGTCTGGTAACCCTTAATGAGCCTAACTGAGCTTTCACACACTCACTAGTAGTTTGGTCAAGTCAAGTTAGTAGCTTGGGAAATGGTATGTTACCTTTAGTCTTTTTTGTGCATGGTTGGAAGAGGTTATGATATTGTCTATGAATGTTCTTGATTTGGGTAATGTGATTGAGTCTCTTTGTCATATGTGAGTTCTTCCTTATGTGTTCATATCTATATATCAATCAATGAATTATATACATAAATATATATATATATACACATATGCATAATATATATATATTATGTATATGTATATATATATATGTCCTCGCTAACACATATGTATGGGAAAGTCGATTGGACAAATGGGACATATGTATATATATATATATGTACATGTCCTCGATAACCCATATGTATTAGAAAGTCGATTGGAAAAATGGGACATATATATATACATTTCATGTATATGTCAATTGATGGATAGGGAATTATATGTGTTTGAGTTTGGATATTAAAGTA
The DNA here is from genome assembly GCA_007258455.2 of Sequoia sempervirens. Classification (NCBI taxonomy): domain Eukaryota; kingdom Viridiplantae; phylum Streptophyta; class Pinopsida; order Cupressales; family Cupressaceae; genus Sequoia; species Sequoia sempervirens. The sequence goes on from VDFB02259171.1 coordinate 20,520, forward strand.
ATGATATATGTATATTAAAATATACATATATTAATGTATAAGTATATCACTACGTTCATGTAAACAAATATACTTATATATTAGTATACGCATATATGTATAAACATATATATATATAATTACTTAAATATATATTTGAATGGCAATTAATATATGCAATATTTGTGAGAATATAATTATATAAATCGTTATATATATGATGTGATAAATATATATGTGTTTGTGTGTGTGTATATATATATACATATATATGTATATATATGTATATATACATATATGTAATGCAATACATATATATGCATATGTACATATATGTACATGCATGTAATATGCGTGCATGTATGTAATAATAATAATAATAATATCATTGTATGTAATACATGTCTTTGGGTGTGTGAATAATATATAATGTTAATATGTAATAATGCATGCTCACATGCAATATGTGCATATCTGAATGTATGTGTCTTGGGTAATATATGTAATGTGTAATAATGTATGTGTAATGCAATATATATGTAATGTTGTGTATGTGTGTGTGTGTCTTTGGGTAATATGTATGTGTGTAATACATATATATGTACGTATATATATGTACGTATATATGTATGTATATATATATATATACGTACATATATATATACGTACATATATATACGTACATATATATGTATATATGTACGTATATATATGTACGTATATATATATGTATGTATATATATGTATGTATATATATAATATATATTATATATTATGTTGATTTATATATTATTATGAGAAGTGCACGATATTCTTTTATATGAACATTATATTTGTTATAGCACATAGCACATGAGAGGAAAGGTAAACATAAGTACATTAGACCATAGCGCGAACCATACACAAAGTGCAAAAGCCAACGAAAGAATGGATAGCACACTGCATATATGCATCTTGGACAGTGCTATAATATAGCACGTATAAATGAATTCAAACCAAGTATAAAGGTTACATGCAAGTCAACATTACCTTGTCTTTGACCAATGCTGTGAATATAAATGATAACACATTTATTAAGGACATTGCATAAAGAATTTAAATGTTGTGTAATACAAACAAAGACAACATTTAAGTAAGGCACATGGGAATAAAGCAAACCAATGTATGAATATAATTTGGACAAACTAATTCAAATTGTGAAGGAAAAGTAAATATCAAATGTATAAAGAACTTTGCCCTGGTATTTTCCAAAATAAAAACCAAATAAATAGGGGAGCATGATATACTATGTGGCGGCAAGTTATGAACTATGCATATATTTTAGAAGTCTATTTTGCTTAACATCTCTAGTGTATGAGGAAAATTAGAATGTGAAAAATAGTCAAATGAGAAGCTAGATAAAAAGAGTCAATCTTTGAAACCAATAACCTTGCATTTCTAAGTGTTATTCTTGATGTCCATTAAAAAGAATGACTCATTCCTTGAGGTGTAAGCTAGTTGTGCATGTGTTTACTAATCAATGTTTTTAGCTGCTGCCACTCTTTTAATAGGTTGATTCAATAGGAAGGTGACAATCTCATGAGCTTATTTGTAGCCATGGAGTGCTCAAGTTTTTTTATAAATAGAGGATCATTTTGCTCAAGTTTTTTTATAAATAGAGGATCATTCTCCATTTTGTGGTACACGCATTGAGCATTCTTATTTTCTTTTCTTTTTTAGAGTTATTCTGCTACAATTTTGAGTTTAGTATTTGTGAGAGTTTGAGAGAATTTAGAGAAGTTTGATTATTGCATAGTGAGAGTTGGTCAAGAGAAAATATAGAGGATAGTGAAGGTTGTTCATAGAATGAGTTCACAAGTTGTTTGTGAGAAGGTTGAACTAGGAATCCAAAATTGTCAATTGGAGAGCTTGCTTAATAAAAGCATGCTAGTTTCTATTCCTTCATGTATTTTATGTTGAAAAGATTGCATGATTTTATATGTCTTGTTTGGAAATAATTGAGTTGGAAAGGAGCTTAGATGTTGTATTATGAATATGATTATATTCTTCTTTGGATAAGTACGAAAGATGCTTGACGAGTCTAATTGGTTGTGAACCCCATTATTGGGTTATATGCATATACTTTATATATTGGATTAGAAGTGTCTAGGTTGTACTAGATACTATATTAAGTTAAGATTATATAGATGTTTCTTGGCTTGTGAAGACCATATTACATTGAAGTGTTTTATTAGCTTATAATGCTAAGTAAACCTTTACAGACAATGAGGTTAGTAACACAATGAGAAAAGTGGCATGATAGAAATGTCTTCATTGTTAGGTTGTGATGTTATGAAAACCTTGATTGATAATCTTTATTTTATTGATTACGTATTTCTCCTAGAAAGTAGGAAGAGAATCTTAACCCTAGGGTTAAGGTATAAACTTGGTGGTTATATCACCATTCAATGATAGGGCTGATAAAATGTATTTTATGATTATGTTGTCTTCTTGTTTCTGATTAAGAGTCTATTCCTATTTAAGGTATCCTAGAGGACTGACATTTTGGTAACCCAAAACCGTATTGTGAAGAGGAATATGGGCACAAAAGCACCAAAACCTCACAAGTGGATAATGTCCTTTAGATAATATACAAATATAGTGAACATTACGAACATGTGAATATTTGAGTCATACTGAATGTAGAAGTTTTATGATTTGTTGTGATTACTTGATCATTATATTACTTTTGATGGAAACCCTGTGTTAGAAATAACCTACTTGGTAGGGTTGTTATTTGATTAATGACTGAATCGAATAGGTCGAGAATAACCCATATGATCTGGTTGATCATTTTATTGTTGATCGTACTTTCAAAAAGAGTTGACTTATTGTTGAGTTTATACTTTTGTACGGAGTCTTTTATTGATAGGAATATCCTTTTTTGATTAAGGCCATTTATTGTTGAGATCATGTTGAGGTCATTTATACTTTTGATGAGAATCGCTTATTGTTGAGATATACTCTAGAACAGAGTCATTTATTGTTGAAGTTGTTTGTGAAGTTTAGATTATGAAGTTGTTTATGAAGTTTGAATCATGAAATGATCATAGGTTATTCCTGGGGTTAGATAATCCAATGGAGGTGATAGCCTATGCATGTGAATTACTTTAATAGAAATATCATGGTAAACAAGAAATGAAAATAGGTTATTCCTCCTAGGGTAAGGATAATCCAATGAAGGGGACAACCTATGCATAGAATATGTGTGGTCATTATAAATCGAGCTAAGAAGGTGTGTGAATAGGATGACTCTCACTCAAAGTAAATGAGTGTTGAGTTTTTTGGCCAAAGTAGTGTAAGTTTCCATTGTTTACACTATCAATTCACTGTGATCCAGTTATGCATGCTAGCATAAGATTGTCATACACGTAGGTTGTAGCCATTGTATGGGAAAATTCTAGTTTTGTAGGACACAACACCATGCTCAAGAAGGCTAGTATTATGAGGTTACCAAACCAATCTCTTTGTCGAAGGGTAGGGCCATCTTACCATTAGGTAGATGTGTGGGGGACTGCAATAAGTTTGAGGTTGGCAGAAAAGCACTTGAGTGATGCTTCTCCTCATCAGTTGGTAGCCAAGATTTGAATGGGGACTACTTCGACCATACGTATCTCTACTACCAGTAAACTCAAGGGAGCTATGTATGCATTATTATATCCATTTATATGGAATAATGTAAAATGTGAAATGTTATCTTGAGATTATGTATTATGAAGTCATTACTTTGGAAAGATTGTAATAATTCGTTGAAATGAAATGAAAAAGTTTGGAATATTGTTATATCAAATGTGCATATTGTCTTTATGTTGAAAAAAAAATTAATGCTATGTGATTGGCATCATAGTTTATTCACTTGAGGTTTAAACATAGAAAATTTGTTGAGTAGAAAAATGGGCATGTTACACATGGTATCAAAGCTACCAGGTTCAACACTGGAACCTATGAGCTCATTATGTAAGTATTATGTAAACATTATCAATGGATAGTGTTTGAAAATTTCTTATGCCAGGATGGTAAGGGGAAGAGAACTAATTAATAGCATAAATCAAAAACTTAGTCGAAGTAGGAAGTCAACATTTTGTGAATCAAAATCAACTAGAGAGGTATCCAGGAGGCAGGATAACCCTTGACAAATCTGATTTAGTACAAGGTTAAGATCTTGCAATATTAATTAAAGAGTGAAAGGTTGATACCTTAGAATAAGGGTAGAGACTAGAATGGTAAAAAAAGCATTCAATGAAGTAAACATGGTTCCAACAATCGAAATTAACAAGATCAATTTGGAGTTCTAATTAAAAATAGGAAAAAGAAATCAAACAACTTTAGAGTGTCTAAGGTTATGAGAAAAGGAAATTACCGAGAATTAGGACAAAATCACTTAGAAAGATGACTACAAGGTAAGAGTTTGGAAGAAAATCAAACAATTCAGATAAAGGGACCAGTTAGAGTATAGAAGTTCAAATTGAACTTACCAACTTGTCAACAAAAGTAAAACTTATGTTTAGATCCTTAAATGAACACTTGAATATTAAATTAGTATACAAGGAAAGAGAATTGGAATGAAACACTAGAGTACCTCTTAGCTTGTAAAGTTGTTGATTATTCATTAGATCTCATTATTGGAAACCCAACTATTGATTCTGAGAGATTAGAAGGCGATGATGAATCCAATTTGGAAACAAAAAGTATATTCAAGGCATGCCATGGAGGGTAAGAAAGGCAAGTAAAAGTCAATCAAAAGCCAACAACAAGGAATTATAAATTAATTCAACCTACTTAGGTGAGAAAGGATGGTTGTTAAGAATTCAAATTTAAACTAATCTAGTGTTGTGAAACCACTAAGGGGGGGAAGAAGGAGAGTAGATGGACTTGGATAAGTACCCTTTTCAATGAAGTTTAATGATGTATTTTTTAAATTGGAAGAACTTTTGAATTCTTCAAAAGTCATGATTCAATCAAAGTCTTATACTCCATGACCATGAAGGTTGAGGTATTGGAATTATTAGTGAAAGATAATGGAAAGGTCAAAGGATTTTGACTATTAAGATAGAAATGTTTACAGTAAAATTTTATATATATTTGTTCAAAATATCAATTTGTTATTATAATTGATACTTTAGAAAATGATAGGTGGTTTGCTTGATCATAAAAGGAAAAATAATCACCTATTCAAATGGAAAGGAAAGATTTATGTACTCATAATTTAGAGTTATCCAAAAATGAACATGCTTGATAACTAGGCATGTAAAAATTGTTGGATATCTTTTGGAAAATAATATCAAGCCAACATGATTTAATGAGGATTGTTACTCAAACTAGTATAAATGCTCATCAAAAGAGATATATTGAGCTAAAAATTGGATTACAACTTTGACAATAATTTAAGGACAAAATAATTCCAAGTAATGGATGTCCTAAGATGGAGTTTTATCTCCAAAAAATATCTAACAATTATACCTGAGAATCAAATGTGGCATAAGTCCATTGAAGAGTATCTCACTTAGTTGGGATGACTAATATGAATTGGAAAAAGAACCTATGTACCCAAAATTCTAGGAGATTAAGGAATTAAATGAGGTAAATTGATGTCATATTCAGGGCACTGGAACAAAAAAATTAACCACTGTAGTTTGGAAGGAAACATAGTAAGATGATGCATGGTATGCAACAAGTTGTTGTCCAATATACCAATGGATGAAGACAGGATGTCATCATTAACAGGATTTGTATACTCATAAATTTAAGGAAGTGGCATAACATTGGAATAGTTCTAATCTTTCTATGTCGATGGAACTGACATAATGTTATGGTGGATAGACTCACCAAGATAACCAATTTTGATTGGGAAATTTGATTTATAGGATATTAGTCCAAAATGACATATTGTGTAAAGTAGTTGCTTAATGTTCCCAAGAAGGTTGTCTTAGATTGGGATAAGCAAGTAATGTTAAGGTTTTGTGTAAACCATGATCACTTTGTTGATACCAAGCTTAAGTTAAGAAGCAATACTAATATGCTTAAGGTGAATGTTTGTGTCAGTGATGGACGGTCTCAAATTCTTAGTTGGCCAATGGTGTAAATACCAAAGGGAAGGATGGGACCCATGATGTGGTGTGAAATACACCGACATTCCTTTTCCATTTGGGTTACACTAAGGACAATTGAATTAGCCAATGAGAACGAGTTTTTTATCCGATCATTGTGGTATAGGTGTCATGTGATATACAGTTACTATTGTACTTATGATATACATATGAGGTAATATGATTATAATATATAAACTCTTTGAGAGAGAAAGTGTGTGTGAAGCACACAAGTTCTTCCCAAGGGTTAGCAAGGTTACTCTGCGCAAGGTCCAGGGAGGACGAGAATGCAAGGGGTTGTGCTATGAGGAAAGATTAATTGGTTATTTGTTTATTTCTTACATGATGTGAAACTTCTATTTTATGATATGTTTAGTGCTTAAAGTCATTGAGACGATGATTCACAAGGGGGGAAGTATGCTACACCTTGTCTTATTGTTACTGAGTTACTTTTACCTTCATAAGTAAATATGATGATTAATTTTAATTGCGACTTTAATATGTTTGATAGATTAATGAAATACTCTAATAGGTATTAAGATGTCATTTCTTTTAAAGGAGTAATTATGTTTATATTGATGAAATAAAATGAAATAATATGTATTGCAATGTGAATATTCTAATACTTTGTCAATGCAAATGATTTATGATACAAATGATTGTGTTGTTATTGGCTAACTACTATTGCAATGAACTAAGTTGGATGCAGGAACATGTTTGAGCCTTTGAAAGAAAAGGGAAGTATCGTGCAGGAGAGGAGCTTGGTTTGGTAACCCTTAATGAGCCTAAGCAAGCTTTCACACACCCACTACTAGTTTTTTCAAGTCAAGTTAGTAGCTTGGGAAATGGTATGTTACCTTTAATCTTGTTTGTGCATGATTTGGAAGAGGTTATGATCTTGTTATGAATGTTCTTGATTTGGGTTATGTGATTGAGTCTCTTTGTCATATGTGATTTCTTCCTCATGTGTTCATATTTATATATCAATTGATAAAACATATATATATATGTATATATGTATGCATTTCGTGTATATATCTATTAATGGATAGGGGATTATATGTGTTTGAGTTTGGATATTAAAGTAATAATTTATTTATATTAAAATATACATATATTGATGTATAAGTATTATTGACGCCAAAAATTGACGAGGTAACAGTGTCTTATGGGAAACTCAGTTTAAGGGGGACCCTTTGCACTAAACTGAGTGACCTCCGGATTTTTAAAGAAGCCGACTTCTTCTATAATGGGTTTTGGAAAGGGAAAAGTAAACGAATATAATGAAGAAAAGTCTAATCTAAGGCGATTCGCCAAAATTACTGATGGACATGATAAATCATATATTTAGGGGCCTAAATGGTGTTGCTACATTCCAAAACGTCAGAGACTTAAAACTATAGCATAAACATTTCATTTATTGACATAAAATAATATTGCATACATCCTCACTACTAAGAAGAGTCATTAGACATGATTTAGGTAAGCAAACTTGTATTCAACATATATAGAAGTTTTTCAAATGAAATGCTTAAGACAGTATAGAGCATAGTTTACAGTTTAATTAAAGCATAAAAAATAGAAAGGCCTAACAATTGGCACAGTCTGAAAGTTTCTTGCAAATAAAAATAGTAAAAGAGGCCTGGTGTCTTTTGCTAAAACCAATGTGTTTCTCTCAAAAAAATTTGGACCATCTCTCATCGACAAAGAGAGTATATATAGCAGGAAAAGCAACCTCCCACCGCTTTAGAGAA
>VDFB02259172.1:0-17217 GCA_007258455.2 Sequoia sempervirens
TGCTATCTCAATTTGGACCATAATGATGAAACAACATAACACTATTTTGAAATAAACACCCCAAATGATAAATATTTCAAACCTCCTTTTGGCGCCCTCTAATTCTGTTCAACCTTTAAATTATTAAGTTTTCAAATTTCAAAGATTAAATTGGCAGACCATAAGGAGAATTCCATCCTGCGTGTTCATAAATGAGCGTACTACCTTGTAAGTTCCTTCTCTAAACATGGTACGAGCTTGCTCTATGCACTAAGGATCTAATAATTCAAATGTGTTTGGTAGGTGTAAGGCTGAGTTCCCAACCTTTGCACATTATTGATATGAATAGAAGATTTATAGAAAGTGTTAGTGTCAAAATATTGTCATGAGAAAGTACTTATTCTAAAATTGACTTCCATTTGCATAAAAAGTAATATGCTAGATAAAGTAAGTGACCACAAAATTTTGCATTTATGAGGCACAGTCAGATTGGAATTCTAGTCGTGGCACTTAGCACAACACATCTGCCATCAATGCTAGCTTTAAGGTGATACAAAATGACAACAAACATGTATTTATGAGGCATAGCTTCAAATTGTGTTCCATATGGCTTAGCTTTCACTTATGTCAACACCAATGCTAGCGCTTTATGAGGGTTTCTTCCATAGAAATCAGAAATAAGGTGAAAGTCATTGAATTCTCTCTCCCACCTGCCAAATTGAATTAGTCTTTAAAGATTCTAACAAACATTTATTTTGATGGCCTACACCACGTGATGTGTATGAAATGAATGCACAGGAAATGTTTTACACCTATGAGTTGAGTTCTAGCTATGTCTTTCACTATCATCTACAAAGTCAGCTCCCGAAAGCATTTGTTACATAAATAACACTAAAAACTTAAAAGAAAAACACACCCCCTTCACACACCATAGCATACTGAAATAATAGTCATAAAATTCCCCCTTTCGAAGACACTACACCACTGACATCCCTGATCATGTCACCATTTATCTAACACATGATGCAAACTCAATCAAGGAGATTCATATAAAAAGGGACTCTTCACAAAATGTTGAATGCATCTAAGAGTTCATTGGTATGCCACAACTCGTGTTCTAATCATTCTGCTCAACAGACTTCATCACATAGTCTACATGCACAACCAGAGTATCATTCACAACATTTATTGATGAAGCTATAACAACATTTATTCATGGCTTCCTCCAGTTATTTCAAAAACTAAGAATGTAGGGGATAGTTTCGATAAAGTTTCATGACTCATCAACAAACACAATTCATGTCACAAATAATCAAGCTAACTTTTCCAAACAACACTATCTTATGCGCCAGAGGGTAAAAGTTGCGCTATTAAAACTAAATATGATGGAGAGGCACACTTAACTTGCCACATATAAGATGTACAACCCACTAAAGGTAAGCATATGTTAGCACAAATAACAAAGTGATATTAACAAAGTTCAGATATGCAAAAGGAGAGTGAATTATAACACTTCAATGGATTGATTCCTTATTTATCTTAGCACTCTCCTCATTTTGTAGCCAATGCATTCCTTGAGAAATCACATCATCATTACCAGAAATGAACTAGGATTCTACTTAAAATGAAAGCAAGTGGTAGGCTACTTTAACAACAAGAAATACGAAGATCCATTAACAGTGGGATATGCTTTGTTTTCTGTAAGCAAGCCAAACGATTATTCAAATATCCTCAGGGACTACACATGCTTTGTAAACTCATTTATTTGCAGAATTTTTTTAGAGTAGAATGAATAAGATTTTAAATTTCCTACTTTCAGTATGGATGATTTTTCAAAAGAGTAGTATTTCAAAAAGAAAAGAAAAACTTAAAAAAATAAGACAAGTGCCTAAACCTGTGAAAAGCTATTTTCGTTTTCTCTTTCGTAAGGCTCAAATTCCTTTTATTTCAACTACCTCTAAAAACACAGATTGCATGTATTATCCAAAACAAGCCTAATATGTGTGCTTTTGGCAGCAAAGAATGAGCTGCTTTCCATTGAGAATCAACAGAACGCAACTTCAGAGTGATATAAAGATACAAAAAGAAAGATTAATGAAGAATAGAAATTGTAAACCAAGGCCCTCCTTCTAAAAGCGCCAATATGAAGTACCTATAAAATCTGCAAAAAACTCTATTCCTCAAACATGAGTTAGTTTTATGCAAAGTTTATCAAAATTCTCCTATGAAATACCATGTAAATGCTTCAAAATGAAACAAATAACAAGAGAAATCTAGAGACATTTCAAAAGCATAACATATACCTATTCCATATTGGATTGGTGTCAAATGTGCCAATGACCCTTTCCCAATCCTTGCTAAAAACTAAAATGATGCAATGCACTATGATGAAGAGCAAAATTAGTTCTCAAACCAAGAGAGTAAATTTGCATGTAAAATGTAGATGAGTTGATGAAGATTAAGCCCTCTATTTATAGATTTATTTTGATGAGATAATGGCCAAATGGATGAATGTGGGACTAAATGTAAACCAATGAAAAGAGAATACACTTGTCAACTTGCCATGGGATTGTGAGGAATGGTACAGGATTTTGTAATAATACTTAAGGAGGGAATTTCAAATTCAAATTTGTGAAATAAATGTTGAGAGGGGACATGAAAATGAGAAGTTAAATACGGTATTGGAAAAGGACAAGTGACTTATTAAATCCATTTTCAAACGAGGGAATATTCTATTTTTTATGCCAAGTTGAAAGAAAATACTTGGATTTTAATAAATCAATAAATTGATTTATTTGTGCAAGTGGGAAAATCTAGATGATGTGATGGGTGGTTAGGTTAGGTTAATCAGGATTTGGTTAGCTTAATGATGATTAGGATGAGTTTGACCTTTTTGAATTAAATATTTGATTTATTTAAATCAGAAAAGGATGGAATATGCATTTGGATATTTAATTAAATAAAGTTTGGTTTATTTAATTAAAAGGTTGATGTTTGATTTATTTAATTTAAATGAACAACCTTAGGAATGAACTTAATGAATTTACTTGATGAATGGATGAAGGTGAACTTGATTAATTTAATGAGTGGATGAATGTGAAATTTTGGTTTACTTGATGAATGGACCTAATTGAATGCATAAATGCTAATTTTGCATGTCTACAATTATTATATTATTTATTATTAATTAATTTATCTATAGTATAGATATATAACATATGCTAACAATAATATATTAAATATATATTAATTATATATTATATTATTATATTAGTATATAATAAATTAATACATTAAAAAACAACAAAAAGTACCAATTCTATGAATCCATCAATCAAATCAAATAGTTTCACTTTTTACTAGTGCACAATTGACTAGACATATAATAAACAAACTTTATACTATTTAGAAATAGTATTTTTTTAAATAAAGCCCGAACGAATAGTTGAGTTGGCTTCGGCAGTGGGTTTGCTCCCCATTGTTCTTGGGTTCGACTCCACTCCCGAGTTTAAGAGGTGGGACTTCTTGCGGGTGGGGGATCTCACTCGTAGGGGACTACTCTCACCCTATCTCGCACTAGGTACCCAAGATATGGGCCACTAGGCTGTGTCACTAGGACAAAAAAAAATAGTATCAAAAAGTGATACATTATTCAAATTGCTTACATGATTGTACACACTATGATCTAATAGAATTAAAATAAATAAATAGTTAAATCATATATTGAAATAAATTTTAGAAAAAATTATGCTTTAGAAAAAATAATCAATCTATTTTAATTCTTTTTTCTTATTGACTCATTTGAACAAATTAATAAAACTAGATGAATGCATTAATAACAAAACTAACAACAACAATTGTAAATATTAAATATAATAATAAATATGAATATCCAACACTCAGTTAACTTTTTCTTAAACCAAATTTTAAATTAAAAATAATAATAATAATTTTAAAAAAAATTAAAAACTATTCTAATAATTTAGTCAAATATTACAATAGTAATGAAAACTACATAAAGTCTCCTATTTGTTTGGTATTGAATGCTTTACAATGCGAAACGACCTTATATTACTGTAAAAGGAAAATTTATACGGATGAACTTTATTTCCATTTCCACACAACAATATCCAATGTAGATTGCATATAAAAAGTTGATTTGTTTTTTTATCTCACTTTAGTTGTACGTGAAGATTATTTGATAAAAAATGTTATTTTTGGAAGTGAGTACATCATAAGCTAAATAATTGTAGTCAAGAAAAGGAATAAGCTTATCTATTTATATATTTTTAATGTTTAGGGTTTATTCTAAATTGAATGTTTTAAATAAAATAATTAATTATAGGTAATAATTTTTATGTAAATTTGGTTTATAATGTCATAAATTTGATTTTTTTTTTTTTGTTAGTTTTTATAGATTTATTTTTTATTCTTACATTATAACTTTTTATTTTAGGTCAGATATGTGAATGCAAACTTGATTTAAATCATTTTTATAGTCATATTTTTGAATCTTAACTTTTTAAAATTGAAAAGTTAAATTTAAATATTGTTAGTCTTTTTCACTAGCATGTGTTTTGTTAATTTGTGGGTTTAGTTGTATTTGAAGATGCTTGTTCACTCTTTTGGAAAGACTAAAGGTTAGAAGGTTGGAATGTGAAAAGAATATCTAAATCAAAAAGCTTAAAAGAGAATATTTTATATTTAGAAATACTTGTGGCATCATCCTAGGTTCATTGCACACTTTTTTGTATTAGATCTTTTACTTAGAGTCATAAAGTTGGTCGAACTCAGGGTTCCACTAAAGATAACTTTCAAAGGATTCACTTAATAAACCAAAGGCATATCTTGCATGCTCCTAGGGTACTAATAAACGACTCTAATTTCATTTCTATATGACAAACTTATGTTTTCAATACCCCATCTACATACATTATTATAATCAAAATACCTCCCTCTTTTCACCATGTATCTTATGTAACAATTTTTTGTTACATTTATTTATCACCTTAGTATTTCTACTTTATCAACTAAGGGAATCGATTTTACCTATTTAGGGACTTTACATGTAGGTCCAACCCTTTGGCTTATATTTATAAGGAAAATTCTAAAGTAGGGTATAACATGTGTGTGTTATAACATGTACATGTTATAAAACATGTGTTTTAGTGTACATATATTTTGGTTGATAGAAGAAAAATATGGTAACAACTTTCAAGAAAGAAAAAACATGACTTTGGATCCACATGTTCTATGCATGTTTTGCAACATACATTCTTTTGATTATTGTGAGGAATTTCAATTATTTTTTGAAAAAATTAGGTAATTATTTGTCTTATATTGACATAACATAATTTAATTGCATGTTTTTATTTGAACGTAATCTTATCAATCAATTTTTTTATTATTTTCAGAAATTTAAATCATTATTTTATAAAACTAGCTATTTTTCATCTTGCATTTACATAAAACATTCTAATTACATTTTATTTATATTTGATATTATTAGTAATTTATTTTTATTATTTTAACAATTTTTGTTAGATTAATATAAAATGAACATCATTCAATGGAACAAAGAAAATAAAACAATAGAGTGTGTGCAACTAAGAATATGAATAAGGAAAATGAATGAAAAATTTTTGTGGAAATTAAAATTAAACTCTTATTATTAAAAGTAAAAGGTTATTTCAAATTAATGGTTTAATTAATTAGACATATTTTTACTTTTTCTACTTAATCTTACTTAGGTCATATATTTTTTTAATCAAGTCATATGATAAGGACACATGTCATAATCTATTTTTATCCTCACTAGGGTTTCTCCAGGTTAGTTAATTTATTCATGTTATTTTATTTATAAGTATTCTCTTTGTATTATTCACTAAATTTTGAGATTGCACATTCATAATGATTCATGCCTTTTTGGATCAATAACTCTTAAACTTCATTATCTTTTATCTCTTTTTATGACATGTGTTTGATTGTAGGTGATCATTAGGAGCTATAGGGTTGAGGAATAAAATCCAACATGGTATTAGAAATATGGAATTGAGTGATTTAATGGTGCATTATGGAGCCAAATGAACCTCACCATTGCATCAAAACCCAAAAACCTTAAGATTGACTATCTAAACATTAAAATCAAATAAATTATTTTTTGTTTTGCAAAATGTTTTAGGCATGCATAGATTTTGACAAAAAAAAAATTGTATGCCATACAAAATCCATTCAGTTGTACATGGATCCATATAATAGAATGAATTTTTACCCCCTCTTGTGTAGGCCCTACATCTTCAACTTTCAAAATGATCTAGGTTTCCTAGCGAGATTTCTACATAAATTTTGGTAATGTTCTTCAATTATCATTTTATCAGCAATGGAGGAATTTATTTTTTTCAATCCCTTTTTAAAATTTTGTAATGGTTTTTGGTCATTCAATAGTTATTCTAGTTTCAATGTCATCACTATTATTTTCCTTCCATTTTTGTGCAACTAGAGTTTTAATGTCATCAAATCTTTAGAGCATTCATGCTACCTCCTAATGGAGTTGACCTGGTATCTATCGATAGGCCTTTCTTTATACCTTCAACGGCCTATGTGCTATCATAGGAGAATTTCCTTAATCCCATTGGAAACCCTTTTTAGCTCTACTTGGTGTTTATCTACACCACCTTGCAACCATTTTCCTCCTTGAAAACTACAACAATATGTGTTTTCTCATTGGTAGCTTAGTTTATTTTATAGAGTGGTATATTTTTTCTTTTGATAGGTAGTATTCACTTTGATTCCCACCAATGTGATGACCAATTGACAATTGCAAAGACGTTGCAATCTCACTAAACCTAGAGACTTCACAGGGATTGATTACTAGTATAATGTCTACAAAAGATTGAATGATAGAGCATGTAACTTCATATTCATAGGTGACTAAAAACAAACCCCAATCCCATTCTTTATTGCCAAGAACAAAATTAAATGGCCCAAGCAATGGACTGGAAACCACACACTCACTCAATAGCAAGTAATGAAGACCAAAAATCACCAAATTTCTACATGTCATGCACAAAACTATGAAATGGATCATTCTTAAGGAAAACACAACAGAAGTATATTCAATCCTTATTCAAATGGAAAAAATCAAAGATCCTGAAACACCATCAACAGGGAAAGACATTTTATTGCATTAAGATTCTACCACAAAGGTGTAACCACAAATTATAAAAGACAACAATTCAACTCCATGGTGTGTTGTCTACACCCTATTCTCCCCTTCCTCACCCTTTGTTATCTAGCAGCCTTCTTTATTCCAACATTGATCACCCTCTACCTCACACGTTTTCCAAGATTGTCTTCGTTTCTCTAGATCAAAACATGGTTCTATGCCTCATTAGCATCTTGTTGACCCCTTCTGCTCAGGCCAAACCCAACCACTAGCTCCATTTTTCTTCATTAATCATTCCCTTCAAAGATAAAAGGTTGATCATGGAGTGTTTCTTTCTTTTTCTCACAAAACCATCAATCCCTTAACTTATTGCTTTTGCACAGTTTAACCATCTTTAAGACTATTGATCTTTGCAACCAAGAGAAGAGGAGTTTCCTTGTTCGGTTCTACTTGTTTTCAATAACCGCCTCTCCTCAACACACATCCATTCACACAAAAAAGGACGATGCTTCTAACAAAGAAAGCTCATGGAAAGCAGGAAAATAGCTCGTTGCCCCTCACATGTTGTCACATGCCAAACAAACCACTAATGTAAACAAAATTTAAACCAAAATCTAAAATCAAAATGTGTCAGATTAGGCGATGCAAAGATGCCCCTACATCAAGCTCCCCAAGGGAGTTCTTGTGAGTGTAGCTCACAAAGGGAGTTGGGTAGTAGGACTACCCTTCCAAATTCTCAACAATTGCAACATACCCCTTATGCTAAGAAATGAGCAACCATGACCATTATTTCATTCTTTTCGTCCAGCATTTGATCGAACCTCCATACTTCAAACTCTCGAATACGCTCTTCATGTTCTTCCCACTAATTGTTCTCTAGGTAAAATTTCCATTTCCACACCCCATCTCATCATCACCAATATATTGTTGGATGTTGTGGTTGTGTTGCTAATATGTGGTTGTCATTGATGTCAATACTATTGGCATTAATGTCTTAGAGGTTGTATATGTCGAGGATATTGAGAAAATTGTAATGAAACAAGTTGCAAGCTGTCAGTGGCGAAGTGAAGTTCAATCTATTGGTTTTCCCAGTACATCAATGATTAGTGGTTGTGGATTAAATGATTTCTTTTTGAGTATATCTAGTTTATCCACATTAAGTTTTAGAGATCCACGTGAAGATTTGTTCGAGTTATGAGCGGTTGTGTTCTGACAGTCATTTTGTTGCTTCAGTTGGTGTTCCTGAATGAAGATCATGTGATTCTAGTAAGTTCAGTTGTTGTGGATTATTTTCTAGTGATTCACGATGTTTGTGGATATTTCTAGATCATTCTCTATCTATGTTGCACATCCGCATTGATCGGTGTTCTCGTGATTGGATATTTTCTCTTTCGTGTTCATGTTTTTCATGTTCTTGGCCGACACAGTGTTGTAGCATGTTGTGGATCTATGATGAATAATTATTTGAAGTTTTTTTTTGTGTTTGAGGATTTTATTTTGGGTCTCCACTATGTTGTGGCCAACCTTAGTTGATTCGCATTAATAATATTTATTGTTTTGGGCTAACAATTTGTATTCATTTTATTATTTTATTGAGGCTGACATGTAGTGATGTAATTTCTTGTTGTGGATATATATGAGCAATTTTTTTATCATTTGAAGGCATGCATATGTGAAGTGTGTGAGTCCTATGTGCAAATAATGTTTAGATCTTTCAAAGGAAAAAGCTAAGTGTGAAGAAGAGTGAGTAGAGTGAGAAGAAGTGTTCATGTGCTTAATCGGAATTGTAATCAAGCACTAGTAGATGTTATTTCCTCAGTTCAAATCTTGTGGATGTAATCCAATATTTTGTAAGATAGTGAGTCTTCCTTTTGTAATTGAGCAGTGAGCTCTAGGCAGTCGCCTTAATGCATGTGCATTCCCCATATTATTCTTTATACTTTTAATAGGGTATAATCTTGTGGAATGACCTCCACCATATTTTTTCCCCTAACAAGGTTTCCACATAAAAATATTGGTGTTATGTTTGCTTCTGATGTGTTGTTGATTTATGCTTTCATGGTTAGTGATCATATTTGACAATAAGGTTAATAAGTTTAATAAGTTTGAAATTATGTGACAATTGATTCACCCCCCCTCTCAATTGCCTGCCCTTGTGTTGCCAACATATATTTTGCCCACTCTCCAAATAATCTCTCATTTATGCATCCTACCCCTTTTTTTTCTTTTCCTCCAAGCATTATTCAACTCCAACATCAGTATGCACAAAATTTGAGAAATTCAATATGGTGTTTAGAATGGTGATTGTCTCCTCTACTACACTATATTTTTTGTCCTCTGGATACCCCTCTATTACAATCATGGTATATTCATGAAGATCATTTTCAACTATATCAAAGGGTTTGGAAAACTGAGATATTACCTCACCATTGGTGGCTACACTATTTGTCTCACCTCCTGTTAGTTCAAGCCACTCTCTCTCAATGACCTCAATTTGAAAATTTAGGTCATCTTCCTCATTCTCTTTTGCTATCTCCACACTTGGTTCATGTAGATTTGTGCGCATGTGTTCATTTTGACACTATTTGTTTTGATCTCTCCTATATCTTTGCATCCTTCAAAATAACAATAGCTACCCCAAATTCACATTCACCTATGCCATTTATAAACTCTTTTCTTCTTACCAACATCACCTTACCAGTGCTACTACTATTATTGTTGTTCTCTTCTTGTTCATGCATAGGAAGAAAAGTATGCTTGTTTCCATCCTTTCCAAAGGAATATGTGTTACTCCTCCCTTCATGTACAACCTTCTGATCAAACTTCCAAGGCCTACGAAGCAATACATGGCACATGTCCATAGGCATAATGTCACAAATCATGCTATCCTTATAACTATCAATCTAAAATTCTACTAAAGCATGTTCATCTACCAACAACTAATACCCTTTTTGAAGCCAAGAAACTTTATAAGGAGTACGATATTTATTTCTCTTAACACCTAGGTTATCCACCATTTATATAGCCACTAAATTATTCATACTACCATTGCCAATAATTAATCTACAATACTTACCATTGGCTTTGCACTTCATTTTGAATAGAGCCTTCCTTTGTACTGGTTCCTGACTCTCTTTAGGTGATTTCAGCAACACTCTTTTGAACCACATAGATTCTCCTAACTCAACTTCTTCCTTTCTTGGACAATATGATCCAACACTCTCCTAATCTGCTTGCACCACCTAATTCCTCCTTCCAGGCCTTGTGTAATTTGCTTGGGAAGATTTTGGACACTGCCAACTCTTGTGACCTACATATTGATTTCACTTAAAAAATTTACCTTCAAAACATCTTCCTCTTCCTTGTTACCCATCACTTCTAATTGATCTTTCTCCTTTTTTTGACTTAAATTGCCCTTTTGAACTACTTGCTTCTCCATCTTGATGGTGTTGCTATCCTCTTTCTACATAGCTTTGTCCTCTACCTTGGCCTTGTTGGTTATGCTTCCTCATCAGCTTATCCTCTACCTTAATGGCCAACTGGTATGCTTCCTCCAAAGCTATTGGTGACACTAAACTCAACTCATCCTGTAGAATATATCTCAACCCATTCAGATACCTTGCCACCTTTTCCAAATCCTCTTTGTTGCAGCCTGAACAAATCACCATCTTATAAAACTCTTCCATGTATTCTTTGACTAACATATCCTTTTGCTTCATATTTTGCAATCTTTTCAACAAATTTGTTTGGTAGTCTTTCAAAAGGAACTTCGACTTCAATTTGGAAACCATTCAATCCCAAGAAGAGATCTTTTCCTTTCTTTCTTGTCTTTCATCTGATCAATCTTTCTTCCACTCCTTTAGGTTCTTCTTGATCTTCCTCATCATCTATGTGTGGTCACTCTTCCTCTTCAACATCACAGGTGTTCCCCTTCATTGTGTGCTTTCCATGGCATCCATTCACACAATCAATTTCCGTAACAATTCAAAGACTCCATCATCATTTCCTCTTTTGCGTCTTCCTCAAGCTCCTCTATCTCTCAATGCTCTCGGTGGCATTCTTCCCACTCCTCAACAGCCCCAAATCTTTGGGCTCTGATACCAAATGATTATTAACTGACAATTACAAAGACGTTGCAATCTCACTAAACCTGGAGACTTCACAGGGATCGATTACCAATATAATGTCTACAAAAGATTGAATGACAAAGCGTTTAAATTCATATTCAAAGGCGACTAAAAATAAATCCCAATCTCGTTCTTTATTGCCAAGAACATAATTAAATGACCCAAGTAATGAATTGGAAACCACACACTCATTCAATAGCAAGTACAATGAAGACTAAAAATCAGCAAATTTCTATATGCCACACTCAAAACTGTGAAATGGATCCTTCTTAAGGCAAACACAAAAGAATTATATCCAATCCTTATTCAAATGGCAAAAAGAAATTTTTTTGAAACAACATCAACAGGGAAAGACATTTTATTGCATTAATATTCTACCACAAAGGCATAACCACAAATCACAAAAGACAACAATTCAACTCCATGGTGCACTTTCCACACACTATTCTCCCTTGCATCACCCTTTGTTCTCTAGCGACCTTTATTCCAGCATAGATCACCTTCTACCTCACGTGTTTTCCAACATAGTCTTCTTTTCTCTAGATCAAAATGTGGTTCTCTACCTCATTAGCATCCCATTGACCCCTTCTACTCAGGCTGAACCCAACCACTAGATCCACTTTTCTTTATTAATCATTCCCAAGTCAAAGATAAAAGGTTGATCATGGAGTATTTCTTTCTTTTTCTCTCAAAACCATCAATCCCCTAACTTATTTCTTTTGCATAGTTTAACCATCCTTAAGACTATCAATCTTTACAACCAAGAGAAGAGGATTTTCTTGGTTTGATTCTTTTTTTTTTAATAACTGCCTCTCCTCAACACCCATCCATTCACACACCAAAAAGGATGATGCTTCTAACTGACCTTTCCATTCAATCAAAACAAAGAAAGCTTGTGGAAAGCAAGAAAATAGCTCGTTGCCCCTCACATGATGCTACATGTCAAACAAACCACTAATGTAAACAAAATTTAAACCAAAATCTAAAATCAAAATATGTTAGATTAGGTGATGCAAAGATGCTTGTGCATCACAATGTCTTTTTTGGGCTCTATGTGGTTTATTTTCCAACATTGAATATTTTTATTTTCTCAAGAAAAATTTAATGTCACCCTCAAACTACTTTTGAACAAGTGGATTTTTTGATTGTTGTTATTGGGTTTATTGATGGTTTTATGCTCAATGGATGGTTTTGGTAATCCCTAGGTGACTTTTGGGTCATTTCATTAGTTTCTTTGGTGATTAGGGTGGTTTCTAATGACCTACACTAGTTTTTTTCAAGTTAGATCATTTCCATCAACATATTTCATCTATTAATTTCTTCATAACATCATGCTAAAATAATCCATATGGAAGGTCCACAAACCTATCCCCAAATCATGGTTTTTACTTAAAGGATTTCTTTTTTCTTTTTGGCATAACATGGGCATACGATATTAAAGATTTTACAAAAAATTAGCAATGAAAAGCTAGTTTTTTGCACTTTCCAATGGTGTAGGTATTTTTCTCAAATTTTTTTGCTAGTACATTTTTTCACCTATTGAACCT
This sequence comes from Sequoia sempervirens, assembly GCA_007258455.2. Taxonomy (NCBI): domain Eukaryota; kingdom Viridiplantae; phylum Streptophyta; class Pinopsida; order Cupressales; family Cupressaceae; genus Sequoia; species Sequoia sempervirens. The sequence continues at coordinate 12,819 of VDFB02259172.1, forward strand.
ATATCTACTTTTTTGGATCACAAGTATTTAGCCCCATCATTGACTAATAAATCTATTGTAGTAAAAAATACACTCAACTCAATGGATCAAAACATCCCTTAGCAAGTGAATCACAAGTTATGATGTGCTAGATTTACAATGTCAAACTAGGGATGTATTTTCTTGGATGGTACTTATACTATATGTATGGCTTAATAATTTATTTAAAGTATCCTAAGTATTTTTGTATAGGAAAATAAACTTGACATTCAAAAGGAATTTATAGTATTGTGAACCATGAAAATATGCATACATGTCAATCCAATGTTTAATCAATAACCTTCATTTTAATCAAATATAACATTTCATCCTTCAAATTAAATAAATCCACTTTATCATTACATCATTTAAATAAATCAATTAAATCCTAACACTTCATTAATTAACCTTTATCTTGCATCATCCCTTTAATTAAATAAATCAAACATTCATTTAATTAAATCCCAAATTCATATTTCTCCCCTTTTGATTTAAATAAATCCAAATATTCAAGTCAAAGGGGTCAAACTCACCTAATCATCATTAAGCTAATATAATCCTAATTAGCCTAACCTAACCACCCATCACATCCTCTAGATATTCCCACTTGTACAAATAAATCAATTTATTGATTTATTAAAATCCTTATTTTTCTTTTCAACTTGGCATTCAAAATAGAATTCCCTCAAGTTTGAAAATGATGACAAGGATTGGCTTGTCCTTCAACATTGCATTAACTTCTGTTTTCATGTCCCCTCTCAACATTTATATCACAAATTCAAATTTGAATTTCCCCCTCTTGGGCACATTTCCAAAATCTTGCACACTCCTCAACCAGTCACAAGTTGACAAGTGGCCTCTTTTCATTGGCTTATCTTTAGTCCCACATTCATCCATTTGGCCAATCTCTCATCAAAATAATCTATAAATGAGAGAGCTTCATTCATCATCAAATTCCACAAATCATCTACAAAGCTTATGCAAAGTCACTCTCTTCATTTGAGAACTAATTTTGTCCATCATCATCATCATTGGCATTATCAAGGGTTGGGAAAGGGCTATTTTCCACAATAGCATCAATCCACTATGGGATAGATATGTTTCATGTTTTTCATGTGCTTGTTTACAGCTTGATTTTGTCATTTGTTTGCATTTGGAAGCATTGATGTATCATCTCCTTATGGATGTTAGAAATTTTTCTTTGTTTTAAACTAACCATGCTAATGTGTTTAAGGTTTAACCATTTGCAATTCACCATCTACATTATAGAGCACTGAAGGAGAGACCTTCGTTTCCTTAACTGCATTATAATGCATGCAATATCTAACAATGTTTTGTTTCTTGCTATGTCTTGAATGCTACCATTTATAAAGGCATACAATGGTTATTAGTTGCATCATTTGAATTAAAATCCATATGTTTAACAACTCCTTTTGGTTCATACATAGTATATAAATCTGTTGGAACAAACATCACATCTTGATGAACAAACTACTTAATTTTTCAATGGATTTTATAGCTGTATGTAGGAAGATAGTGCAAATAACACCTCTTTAGGAATATCATATGATAGGTAATACGTTTGTTGTGCTTTTAAGTTGTTGGGAATGGATGCTACAACCTCTCTACTGGCTGCATTACAAATAATGGCTTGTTCTCAAAAAATTAAAAATACGAAATAAATCAAATAGGGAAAGGATTGCATTCTATTTTAAATCTCTGAATGACTCAGTTGTAATGATTCCATTTTGTTTTAAATTCCTGCACGATTTGATTTCATTCTTTTTTTTGGCATTCATAGTTGCTTTGTTGGATTAAGTCTTCGATCTCTAAGTGGTGTGTGTGTTACTGACATACATTTACAATTGCAATGTCATTTTCTACTATTACTCTTCATAAGACATAGTAATAAGTTATGTGGTACATCTAGGAAATTGTGGTGATTGTTTTCTTCTACAATAAAAGTCAATTAAATTCTTGAACAACCCACAACTACTCTGCAATGCAACTTTTGTTTGTCTTCAATGCCACAAATTAGACGTATTCTACTAAAAATTCCATGAATTAGAAATACAGCTGATTGTGAGGGAAAAATAAAAATAGTGTTGCATTATTTATCCTTAGTATGACAAGAAACAACTTCAAAACCATCATCAATGGCTAGGAAATTTTCTTTATAAAACCGTGATTGATAAATTCTATCTTCATTTATGTGCGTTCATTTGATTTCTAGAGTTGGAATTTTCCCACACCCAAGTTTTTCTTTGTCATTTATCTTTATAGTTATAAATACATAGACTATTTCTATTATAATCTGTTGCTCATTGATATTGCTGTCATACAAATTTTGTGTGGAGGAAGGTAGGGTATGAGAAAGGTTGGGAATTCAGCTTTTACACCATCTAACATTTACTTTCTTTAGATTTACATGTGCCTTCTCAGTGAATCTGCTTTGTGCATATTACGCCATCATTGCATTCCATTAGATCACATTTCCTTAGGCACTTTATTAAGCTGGGGATGTGCCTTATCCATGCGTCCACATTTCTTCTTTGATGGTCATTCATGCCTTGTCCCAAAGCTCCCATTTTGACACAGGTAGAGAGGACGTTGGCATAGAGAGGATGTTGTGCTAAGGTTGAGGAATTTGGCTCTACACCTGCTAATAGCATTCTGTCAAGAATTTCGCATACCCTTTCTAGGATTCTTGCATGGTCAGGGATGTTGGTGATTGTTTTGCATGTCTAAAATGTGATGAGACTTATCCAGAATTAGTGCCCTATAGATGTATGCTGTAAATATCTGAGTCTTTGGAGTTTCCATCATCCAAGTAGTCCAGGCGGTATGGAGTTATAGACAGTATGCTATTTCCAATTTACTATTTCATGTAGAAGTCTTGGTGGATACACAATTACCATATTTTCTTTTTTTCCTTTTATTCACTACCTGTACAACCAATCCTTCACTGCCTTCAATCAAAGAAAACATAAATCTCCTCACCCTCTTTGGCACCAAAAAATGAACTTAGTCGCCTTCAAGATCTTTGTTGGTGGATATCTTCCTAAGACTACAAATAGGTTTTGAATGGCTACACTGTTAATCTCATTTAATATGGTCAACAATCAGAAGGACAGTTTCTTTTTTTATCTTTTCTTTTGGTGAGAAATCTATTTATGGTGATTGGACTAAAATAGAAGGGGTGGCACATTTATGGATTCTTGTTACAGCTCACCAAATGTAAAAGCTTATTGGGCTATCTCAACACACTTTTTCATTAATGACATGCGATAAATGTAAACAACTTTTCTTCCTAAGAGTTTGACAATGAAGTCTTGGTGGAAGGTGAAATTTGCTCGGCTGGCTTTGAAAGGGATGTTATAATTATTTTATTAATACCCAAAGGAGTTGAAACTTTCTTTTGGAGACAAAAGCATTGAATACCATATAAAATCTTGTTTTGATTAATGTTTTCTTCGAAACATAAAGGACTCCTGTTAAATACTTTATTTTATTTTATTAATCCTTAAGTCTTTATTATGTGAGATCATTCTTTAATTTGGAATTGATGATTAAACCTAATAGGGGATTGTATTGATCTTTGTCGTTTATTAGTCTAAAAACATTGAGACTCTATTATTTGAAATTGTTCTCTTGGTTGAGATCAAGGATTAAAAATAAACATAATTTAATATTTTGTATTCTCACATAATTGTCTTTTTGTTTGATGGAATAGGAAAATGATGAAGGTTTCAAATAAAAAAAAGGTACAAGGTGAAAACGAAGGAGAACAAAGAGAAGCAAAGAAGGAAAATGAAGCATGAGGAGGATATTTTAAAAGACCAAAGTGTTTTTAAATGCTTTAAGTGTTGTTTAACACTTCTTCAAGAAATCGTTATCTTCTCTTTCTTAGGACACTAATTTTCATTTCGGTTTAAAAAGAATCTTTCAATTTCTTCTTGCAAAAGCTAAAACAAACTTTAGGATCACCACTTACTAGATTTTGTTTCTTGGATTAACAATTGAACAAAGTGCCTCTCACTCGTCTTTTGGTACTTAAAAAAAACTCACATTTTTCTTCGTGGATTTAAAAAGAACAAGTGCAATTTTTTTTTTGTGAAGGCTTACTTAAACTAAAGGCATTGAAAAAGGACATATGTGCTTCTCTCACACTTTATAGTGATCTTGAGAATCAAAAGGCCTTTTTCATGACTTTAGGGTGAGATAAAACAATCACCTCCACACTTCGATTTGGGTTTAAAATTGAACAAGATCTTGTGCGAGTGTGAGTGGGGGGCATATCATGTATATTCTCTCTCTTTGTTGCCATCAAAGATTGATTGAGTTACAAAATTTGTCTTTACTCACTTTTTTTTATCCTAGA